>MLYV02001133.1:0-10511 GCA_001913855.2 Hermanssonia centrifuga
CTGACTCTATTTTCTTCCGGCAGGGCAACCACTCGCGCGAGTCGCATATATGCGGCGCCACTTAGTTTTCTCTGCCACCGCCGTCACTAATGTGTATACTGCTATTAACATAGCACACTAGCTACTATAATCTGTACTGTAAATGCTGCAAAAATAAAATTATAAGTACTATTGCTCCAAAGCTGAGACCGGCTTGAAATTGAAATTGAAATTGTGATTATATGGAATAGAAATATGACTACTGATCCAGTACACATTATATGGCATTGCGAGGCTTACATGCGCTCACAAAGTTTGGCAGAATTCTCAGCCTTACAAGGCTCACAAGATTTCCAAGTCTTACAAACCTTAGATGGTTCTTACATCTAATTGCATGGCAACAACTGGTAGGTACCGTCTTGTATTTAAAATGATGCTTATATGTTCTTACATCGAGTTGTAAAGAAATGTTTTTTTTGCTGATGGGTTGCAGGGCCATCTGTCAATGTATCAACGCTGTGCCTCCATCTGTCCTATGGGTGCGTCAGCGTGCCAACTTCCCTTCTTGTATACGCCACTCCAAAGCATACTTTGCCATAAACATGCTGAGCTGGTTGCATTCGTCGAAAGGCAATTCAGTTTTGCAACTGTTTCAATTATTTCAAGCCTGAGGTACTTACCGTCGAAGTATGCTACTCCTATCCAGTGCGAGCAGTTAGACTCAAACTGTTTCCCCAGCCATTGGATAGGTTGCTATGACGTGAACTCTGAGCTCCGCTAGGACCAATAGTAATCTTCAGTGCGAACTGTCAACCTAGATGAAGGTTTGGCAGGATGTCGATACCGATATTCTTGAGGGATACTATGGTGCTTAATCAGCTTCTGCTCTTTTCCATTATTCCAAGCTGCCACCACATCGCAAGAGAACATGAAGGGTTCTTGTCTCACCGAGATATTACGCGATTCCCGGAGAGTTATTAGTGCTGCAAACATGGGTTAAGCACGAGGCAGTAGCGTCAATCATTTCTACATCGTAAACTTGCCGTACTTGATGTGTGCGTAGAATTGAAGTTCATCTCCCGGACTGCCAAACTCGACAGATGTCGACCACTCCTTTTACCAATAACTCAGCCTCGCACCGTATATAAACGCGGGACAGGCAGGTGTTGAACTATCCACGGATTCGCCATGACAGGCTTCCGGTTCCAAGGAGCGACAGTCATGTTGCGGTTGATTCTTCTATTCGTCTTCCTCAGGGTTGGGCTCTGCGCGCAGTCTTTGGATAGTCGAGACGATTACTTCCCAGCCCGAGTCCCATATGTGTTCCCGCCTCCTGGCACCGATGCGGTAGGCACAATCCTTCAACAGGCTAGCAGCATTGGCGGACTGATAAAGATCGTCCCTCGCACAGGTAGCAGATGCGTTTCGCGCTCGTAGGAATGGTACTTTGCTGGCGCTAGATGGTGTTCTGTGAGCTCCTGCATCCTTCATGGCGCGTTCTGGTGGTTTACCCACATTCACGTCACAGGCTGAATTCGGAGCTCATGGCAAGCGGATGGAATGATTTCTGCGGAATCATCAGGGACAATAATTCGATTCCCGCCGACATGAGGGAGCTCCTGGTACGTCTTATTAAACTGCTGATTCTCTGCACGCTACGGTGATACTCAATGTCATCAAGATTTTGCGTTCTGGCACTCTGAATAACGCAGCATATCAATGGTGAATTTCGTGTCAAAAGTGATCCGTCTATATTAATCATACTCACCGCTTATTATTTAGGATTCAACACGAACCCGTTGGTCGCTCAGCTGGACTCACTACCGAGCAACTCCTTGAAATTCGTCTGACGCCTGCATTCTTGGGACCTGTATCGCCAAAGACACATCTCACCCCGGCGCTCTCTGCGGCGATGAATTTCGCAGACTGGGTAACCAAGGCAGTTTATGTCCCTCAGCCGGTGTACGACAGTTTGAAGAAGTATCTGAGTGATATGCAGATGGTAGACGCCACTGCTACTGTTGGTGGGTATAATTTTGTGAGCCGATTCGTGGTAGCATTGAATGTGGATGGGAAGATGGATACTCCAGTTCCGATACCGAGATAAGCATAGACCATACCACTAGATACAGTCGCTATTACTCATGGCGTCACGATGCCGATATCCAAATGGCCAGTGTAGATTAGTGAATGCAATAAGATCCTGACTGTAATTTTGACTAGCGTGCAAAAATGTGAGAATCATTGTACGTGGAAGGCTGAATCTCACAACTGCTACGTTTTCTTTTTCTTTTTCTTCTTTTCTTGCGAAGCTCCTTCCTCTCCATCCTCGTTCGCAGAAACCTTCTCCTTCTCCTTCCGCTTGCGCTTGCGCTCTTTCTTTTCCGCCTCCGCCTCGTTTGTTTTACGCTTGGCTTCCTTAGCAGCAGCTACATCACCCATGCGGCCCAAGGCTTCAAAAGTGTCTTCATCGTCGCTATCACTGGCTTCATCTGGTATCTCGACATCGTCGACAGTGGGTTTGGACTCAGCTGGTCGCTGCCGAGTAGAGGCAACAGCGATAGTATGATCTGGAACATGCTCAGGAGAGAAGGGGTCAAGTTGAATGGATCCGATAAGGGACAACATTTGGTTTGCTATGGTGAGCCTAAAATCAACGCGCATCAGAGGTCTAGACCAGGAAAGTTTTTGAAATCTCATACCCAACCACTGTGAGCTCCAAGTGTCCGTCTGCTCCACCCAATTTAGCTCCGGTAAGTTTATGTACCCAGCGTCCACTGTCTTCCGTCTCTTGAGTAGCAGTAGTGTCTTCTTCTGCACCCTCGACCTCGACGTCTGCATCCATCCCGAACTCAGGGTCATTTTCCGCGGGGCCGTACTCAAATTCCCACTGATCTGCAGGTATATGATGTCGAGGTATCGAAACGTTAAAAGTGCGGTGAACTAGCAGTGAAACGTGATCTGGAGAGCATAGGTTCACTTTGCCAACTTCAAATGCATTAGTTGCCGAGGCCTTTTTTTTCAGTCACGGTTGGGAAACGTATTCACCTAGCTTCATTCCAATGTGTGGGCTCCACGTCGTTGCATCGAAACTTACACGGCAATTTGTGAACGGACAATCCGCTTTAACCGTCGCTGTAGATGCGAGGAACCGCAAATTGTCATGAGCGAGCACAACGCCCTGCAAGGCGGGTATGTATCTGAAGCAGCCACAATCTATATCATTCATCTATGTAATCAGGTCGGCTTTGCGTGAGACGTACCTCATGACCATAGAATCCAACATTTCTTCGGCCCCCACCCGCAAATTATTCGCGAATACAGGTGGTATTGATAACGCGAGCGAAGCTTGCACCACATTGAACTGACCATCCGCCCGACCTTTGCCTCTGTCCTTTTGCTTCTCGTTCTCCTTCGACTTGCCCTTCTCCTTCATCTTCTCTGTTTTTGATCGTTTTGAGGACGGTTCTCCAGCCGCAAGATTTTCTGCAAGAGCATGCTTCCTCTTCTTGGTTTTCTGCTCAGACAGTTGGGGCATAGACCGTGAACTTTAGAGTACCAAAATAAAACCCGAGGAAGAAGGCGGAAATCGATAGCAGAGTGTTGCAAGAAATCAAGTGTTCATATTTTTATTTGACCTACTACACTGGGTCAGCGCGGCAGTTGCATTTATGACAAAACTGCCGTTAAAAACAGAATATAATCACATAATGTTGATGCGAGTTATGTTAAAAACAGAATATAATCACATAATGTTGATGCGAGTTTATCATGACTAAAAAAGGAATAGAATTCGGATATTTTTCTTATTTTTCCGTGAGTTTACCCGCATTTGTCCGTTTCTGGCCAGTTTCTTACCCGATTTGGTGAAATATTTTGTTCATGACAAATCTGGATCAAATCTATGTGATTGTATTCCGATTTTATCGCCTGTTTTGTCAAAATCAAAACTGCCGCCCTGACCCAGTGTAACTTTCTCAAGAAAATCGAAATAATGAATGAAATCAAGTGCACATATTTCACCTGACTTAAGTACTTAAGTGCTTAAAATATTTAAGAAAATTGAAATTTTGAACGCAAGCCACGCGCGGCGGAAGCGCGTTCACTCAGGCTCAAGCCTGCACCTTAAATCCCTCAAGTTCGTTCATACTTCCTCAACTTTCAATTATCTTAATGGTATGAAGAATATGCATCTCTCAATTTAAATGATGGAATCAAATCGTCTACAGTCCTCACCAAAAATAATTGTACAAATAGCCATCGCCGGAGCACAAATATTGGGCAGGGCGTTTCTTGCTGCAGGCAGGCAAGCTGCTCTGAGTGAGCCTGCCCGGTGTTCCTCGCTATGTGTTCTGATCAGCTGATAGCCCATTGATGCTAAATAGATGCAAAACAGCGGCCAGAGGGTCTATCCGGCGGTGATGTAACTGGCATCCGAGGAGCAACTTCAGGCTCTCCCACGGACCGACTGACTCTACAGCATCGCATGACTTTGGATGAGGCACAATTAATTTTGAACGTGAAGAGAGAGGAACCTATAGAGAACGTGCTCCAGGTGCGCTATTTTACTCTTTTGGCTACGTTTTCCATCTCAAGCCATTTGAAATCCTAGCGGTACCAACACATGTTCAAAGCGAATTCTCCTCCCCCTCCACCAGCAAAACCTGCAGCAGGCAAGAAAGCTGTACTTCCAGCATATTCGCATTATCTGCAATCAAAAGTTGTCCGAGCACTGGAGCGTATTGAAGCCGAGAATAAAATGGCAGAGGCCGAGCCCCCATCGTCTCCGCCGCCGTCTGAATCAACAACACCGCCAGATGGTGGCAAATCTTCATAGCTGGGGTGATGCATTTGGAGGTGATGCGCTGTCTAGAGTTTGCTTGATGTATTCTGCTTTAATCCCCCCATTCATTGGATAATAGCAACTCATGTCTGGATCCTATCCACGTATTTGGGAGTAAGACGCCTAACGGCACTCTGGTATACGTGTTGCGTTTTTGGTCAGTCGTGGTGAGCAGCAGGTTCTATTGCGACTCTCCGGGGCATTTCTAGGCACATATTCATAGACTTGCTGACCAGGGTGATTCCGGCTACAGAATGACCGTCAGCGTTTGTCGATCCCCATCGATCCCCATCGCTCAATCTATATTCCGCTCATGACGAACGAGTGACAAACAATATTAACATGCCTCACACTACCTCTAAGTGGGAACGGTGTGCAGGTACCTTGCAGACTATATGACAACACTGTTCTGGTGGTCAGCAATTTTGGAAGGATTCGTTGCTCAAGCCTGTCGCCGTGCCGAACTCAAGGGCTAAAGTTGGCAATGTTGCATAGCTTTGCTCAGAGAGGGCATTTATACCGGTCTATCCACCGGTATCATGAATGACTGCCGATAGCTCCCGGAGATTATAGCTCTTTATAAAAACAGTACTGGTTGTACACCGTCACCTACGCTCTATGCATCGCTTGAAGCGCGTGTCTCCGGGTAATTATAGCTTTTATCATGGAGGGCTTGGTAATTGCTGTTTACGCATCCAAGTGTCAGTGTGCTATCACGACAAAACCGATCGATACAATTGTTCGATGAAACGTACTGGTTATCGACATCATGCATAAAACTGCACGCTACATACAACATCTGTTAGCATCACGGTGAGTGCGGCCCGCTTCGAGGGTAGAAACCAGAAATCACAGGAAATCACACATGAGATGCAGGCCGTGCCCATTGCCGCCGGGAGCCAGCCTAAGCCCAGTTACTACCCGGTCGCTCTCTGTCACAGAACTGCAGGATCTGTGTGAGGCACACATAGCCTAGATGGTCGCAAGGAGCATAGGTATATGGCACTATACTGGTGCAGTGACAGGCGGTTAAGGCGATGAAAGACAGTGAAAGACTGAGTGGAGATACCTAGGATGTTGGCCGTCTGAACCTCGGTACAATGGGATTTCCTGCATGTCATGGTTGAATGGCATTATCGCATGACATAGTGAGAAGTTCCTATCAGTGGAAATTGGAATTCCACAATGCGTCCTGAACATTCAGATGGAGATCAACATTTCGCGGTGTACCGCACAACTAGCGATAATCAATAAGATGTGACTTGAATTGCTCACTTCGATGCAGTAGGCTCAACTGACCAGCAAGACAGCCGCGTGGTGAGCTAACTTGAGCTAACTATGTATGGTGTCCTCTGCGTTTAACGGGGGGTTTTAGTGAGTAAGAGACTCGGTCTGTGATCAGAAGACTTCCGGAAGACTCCAAAACATATCAGGTGAACAGACATGGGAGTTGAGATAGACAACTGATCCATCTGCTGCATCGATTGCGGAATACCGTGCACACCTCGAGGATACAAGACTGTATTTTCGAGAGCTGGTAGTCATAGAAATGCGAGGTAATAATATTATTCTGTGCCAAGAACTGGGTGGAACGGAGCCGAAAGTGGGAGGTCCGGTGCCAAAATGATCGGTGCCGGCGAGCTCCGGGGGATTGCTACCTGTGTGAATATCCTTTGCACAGTTTTTGAACTCGACTTTTACCGACTCGGTTCTTTTCCCTCTTATTTTCTGTGGTTTCTTCCAACATTCATCGACATATCTTTGGCTGGGGGCGCATACCCGTCGTCCCCTCGTCAATCTGTCGGCCAACCAGCAAACACACGGAAACCGCACGACTTCGCCTCGAGGCACCGCCACACAGCTCGGTTCAAAGGGGAGAATCCCTCTTCTCCCTCTCAGCATGGTTTTTGGCGGTCTCGGCGTCATGTTGTATGGCGGACAGTCTCCTCTGCCCTCTTTTCACAGGGTACTGCGAAAGGTCGACATTCAATCCATGTTCTTTGCAACAATGTTTGTGATCATAATCCTTGTCCTCGGTGAGTTACTGCAGCTTTGACTCTGTCATCAATGAATCGCTCATCATTGTCGCTACTTTTCTCACACTATCTACTCTATTCCCCTCAACGCCTCGCTGTTACCTGCTCATTGGCATCACCGAACACGCGATTGTAATATTCGCTCACCGCAGCTTATCTGACAAACCCCTCCGAAACGTCCTTCCGCACATATCTTACAGAGCAATCTTTTCGCCAGCACCTCAGTAGACTCGATGAGAGCAATCAGGATGACTCGACAGACTCCGATGACTCTGGCGTACACTTCAATCTTTCTCGTCGCTCGACCAGTAGCATTCGGAAAACCGGCAAATCGCAACACAACGGCCCCCCATTTCACTTCATCAATCGTGCTGCAGTTTCTCTGCGTACTCCGAAACACGTTTTCTATAGTTTTGGGGTTATGACAATTGCGGCAGTTCTTCCATCTAGCGCGTCTAATCGCTCTGGTAGCAAAGGATCAGCGGAAGGTTGTGGTTTCATGGTTTCAGAGTCTTGGTTTATTGGTACTTTCGGTAAATGGTGGAGAGGCGGTCCTATTCAATCTTGGTGGATCGATACCATGGCGAACACAAAGGATGCTGAAAGATGCAATTCCGGCGTGCTTGACATGAAGGCTCTTGATAATCTCGAGTGTTATGAAGGTATGTACTACGTTTAATCTCTGCTAAACCCACCATAACCTTATCCAATAGGTCTTAATCTCAATGCTACAGCTTCGTCTCACCACTTACCGATGACTCCGCGGGATACTCCTCCAAAGTTAAGGGGAAGTGAACGTTCTTTGCAACGGGGTACAAATAATTCAGTACGTAGTACTACACCACCTCCACTCCCGAAGTCGGCCTCGCTACCACTCCACGCCCCTCGTGTTCTACCATCAACCTCGAATTCGAAGAGCGACAAACCATCAGGACAACGTCAGGCCCAGATCACATCACATCCTCCAGCAGCTCCGATTCAAGAGACTGCAAAGTTTGGCGCGGTGCCGTTACATTCTTCACCCAGTGCCCTTTTCGATAATTCGCCAGTAATCAGTGAAATCTTGCGACAGATATCCACCTCAAATGTCGCTGTACACGACCTACGAACGCAGCTCACCGACGTCCGGGCGGCAGCCGCTGATTCGCATGCTGCGATTCAGAGCGACTTGAACGTGCATCGAGAGCGAAAGCGTGCGGAGGACTCTGCTCGAGCGGAGCTAAAAACACGCACGAAAGCCCTCGAAGACTCCAAACGATCTGCTGAGGCAAGTAAACGAGATGCAGAGAAACGTTTACGAGCAGCAGAAAGTGCAAGGGCCAGTGCGAGCGAGAGGATCGAGAAGTTGGATAAGGAGATTGGCAAGTTAAGGGTGCGCATGGGGTCGGACGAAGAAGCGATCGTGCGTTGCCAGGAGGAGGGAGATAAGACGGAGAAGGGGATGGCAGAGGAGTTGGAGAAGAAGAGAAAGGAGATCAAGATAGCTGAGGATGTGGTTGCCGCATTGAATACTCGCACTAAGGAGCTGGAGGCCAAGATTGTAGAGGAGGAGGAGAGGCTGAAGCGGGCGAAGGAACAGGCTGAGTTGAAGAAGCAGGATCGCGCTTTCTACCCGTTGCATGTTGTCAACCTGCAAGAGGCTGCTGAACCATCCATTTGGTCGCCCATCATCTCCCCGGTTTCCGTCCAGGCCCATCCCGATCCTCATAGTCAAATTAATACCGAGGGCTCGACACATATCAGTGTGTTCTCGCCAGGGATGCAGGGTCCTGCTATTCACAACAGAGGCCCGTCCGTCACGGAGGATCATAAGGAGTTTTCGACCTCTCCTCGACCTAGGCACCTATCTCTTGCTGGCATCTCAAACTTCAGTGACCATCACCAGGGCATATCAGACGTTCCGTTCCCTCACAATCAGGTAACGGTCCGACCCATGTTCCAGGATGAAGTGCCTTCTTTATCCTCCGGCCGTACACAGTCCACTCGGTTCTCTCCTTTCGGTGATAATGAGCTCGAGGTCCCTGTGGATGTCAGCGGCGGAATGGGGATCTCACCTAGGAGCACGTCTTTGATACCCACTAGCCTCATCAAGTCTCTTGAGGGTGGTGGAAACGTGGAGGATATGTCACGTTCGTTCCAGTCTGAAAATGACTCCGTCATGGAGCGCGACTGGAGGAAGATGCATCCTTTTACTCTGAACACGGTTGAAAGCCCTGGCGTTTTCAGTTCGTCCCCTACCTCGCTTACCTGCCCGACATTTGATGGAGTCGACAAGGAAGATCCTTTCGAGATACGTCCTCCGCCCCCACCGCTTCGGCACCGTATTACCAGTGACGGCTTTGAAACCGAACGCGCCATGCACTTGAACAATCTTCGTACGTCCTCCGACCCTCAGCCGTTGGTGCGTTCCCGCACCCGCGAATCCGACGAAGAAGAGAAGGCTATAGGACACCGTCGTTGGTTCTCATCGTCTAAGGAGCCCAAGGAAAAGAAGGGCCTTAATCCGGAGGCGAAGGCATTCCAGTTCAACCAGTTCAAGATGGCGTTCCCCTCCTTCAGCATCCACAAGCCCTCACCCTATGAAGGCTTGGTGTCGCAACCGTCGTCAATGGCTTCTTCCCTTAGTGTGCCCAGCATGCTCCCCCCGCCGTCTTCGGACTCGGAATCGACGTTCTCGACGCTATCTATGCGCGCCTTTGCGCCGTCCCCTGCGGAACGCGAAGCGCTGTCTCGCGCCCTGGGCTCGTCCACGAACACAAGCCTAGAACGCATCCCAACACTGAGCGACGTTGTCATCGGCAGCATGCCTTCGTCCCCCAACCACGTCCACGCAGTAGCAGCTCAACGCTCTCCTCCGCATATCCTCGCGGAGCCTAATAACAGATCGCTGCTGTCGCCTGGCCTGGCCTGGCTGCAGTCGCTGCCCAGGATGAAGAAGCCCAGATTTAGTCCTTGGGATGACGAGCTTGTAGGGGATGCAGATGGTGGAGTAATCGGACGTTGAGTAGGTCCATTGTGTTCGAAATAAATCAGTGGGATTTAGACGTTCGTGTATGTATTAAGGTGCAAAGCTAGCGGGATGGGAGAGTTGGCAGTGCAAACCGCAGTATTTGAGCCCGATCTAGTGTCTTATAGCAATAGCAAAGAAAACTCAAACTGACGATTTTGAAATGACATATTTATCCAGACTCCTACCCAGTCTTTCCTGTTCGGCGCCAGGAAGGTTTGCCACGCGAGCGTTGGCAGAGAATGAACCTTATTCTCCTGGGACCTCACTAGGACGACTGGAAGCGAAGTTTTTCAAATTCGATCGGCAGACACGGCAAACACGGCGGACTACGAATGCCACAGTTTCCTGATACCATTAGCGAGAATTATGTAATGTGAGTACTCACCACCGCTTCAAAGACATGAGCGAGCCATTCGATCTTGGCACATAAAATTTGCAAGCTAAATCAAACAGAGTTCATTGTGTCGGAGTGAAAACTAGTTGTCGAAAATATTCAGAGACGAAAGTCAAAGTAAGACAGGATAGTAAATAGACAAATAACAGCAAATAAAGAGCGCTTAAGCGCCTTAGGTGCTGCCTCAACGGGTTTACATTGGATAGAGCCAGGTTGTTGTTGCCTCACTGACGAGCTGGGTACAGATGT
>MLYV02001134.1:0-97887 GCA_001913855.2 Hermanssonia centrifuga
CCGCCATCATCTGCCTGCACGCATACGTGCTAACCAAGTTCATGCTCCTGATGAATCAGATCGTCAAGGGTAGCCAGGCATCGACCTACAACAGCGGTTGGGGGTCTTACGACAATAACAACAACAACGCCGGCGGGTGGGGGAATACAGGCAACTAGGGATCAAGTATTGCGCGATCGCATACTTGTGGGGGAGTGTAAGAATCCGTTTCTTTTCCTATTATTACATCATCCGTAGCTGTACTTGTATTAGGCCGCAGTACTTGCATTAGATCGCAGTACTAGCGCAGTATCGTATTGGTCGTGCACGCAGCACCTCGCAGTTCATGTACTAGGATCGCAGTCCGCAGTCTCACATGTAGTTGTATTAGTTTGATCTGTAGTACAGTATAAATACTGGACATTCGGTACTGTAATGACTATCGCATTCGTTGCTTTCACCCTCTCTTGCATACGTTGCATTATAAGTTTTACACAAACATGAAAGATTAATATGGAAGGCTTACCTACTATTTAAGCAGACTGCTTCTCACACCCAGTCCCCCATACTCGATTCCGAAAGACGCACTTGTCGCACTAAGACTCGGACGCCACTGCCAGGCTGCTGTTGTAGTCAGTTGAGATCAACTTTAAAAAGCTGAAGGGAATATTGTCGACTTGCAATACTGGTTAGGTGTGACCTGTTGTGAACTACTGACAGCATCAAAAACTAGCGGCGATGGCTGTTGACTTATGGAAAGTTATGTTGTAAGTCATATAGAATACAGTTAGAGTTCCTGATGTACTCAAAGTTGCATGATATCACCCATTAATAAGATGGGAAGACACGTCTCAATGTCGAAGCACACAGTGCTGTGGATAATGCACTTGAGTGCTGATGTAGGGACCCTACTCTGCTGAAGACAGACTGAGTAAAGTGCTTGGTTCGTTTACTAACAATCAGTATTCCGATTTGATGCTTACAATTTAGTTCGACTCACCAGGTCTGCTACCAGGGGGATGTTATAAAAACATTGGAGGGCTTGGAAGTGCCTCTATGACTTGTATAGTAGCTCGAAGATACGACACGCTCGTTTCTTGATGTCTAGATCACGGACAAATGTGCGAAGGTGTGGAGACATTGAATGATAGGGGTCCATCGGTGAATGCTTTCAGTTCTAGACTTTGATGAGTATTATATGCCGCCTCATGCGAGGGAGACAGTTTGGGTCTATCACGAGGTACAACTCGTCGCTAGCTGTGTCCAATGGCAATGAAAGACACTAGCAGAGCACCAGACTTCCCGCACCGCAGACCGGAACCTGCACCTAAGGGTCCTGGATCACCAGGGCGTCGCCCGAACAATATTGACAATCCCAGGTCTCTCTTGAGCCAAGGATAGGACAAGATGGCCGTAATTGAGGCAAAAACTTGTCAGAGACACTAGAATCGGGGATAGTAGATGTCACGCGACCGACTGTAGGAGGAGGTCCGTACCCATATTCTCGGGATCGGGACTGAGTACTGAAGCTTGCACAGCGAAGGAAGTTTCAGGATGCGATGCTGCACCGCTGACCTGTGCGTACACAGCCCAGGAACGGTGAGTCAACGGAGCATAGAAAGTTGCCATCGAACACAACCCAGAGTCGAATGAGTACAAGACAGCATGTATCTGGTAAATTCTTTGCAGAGAGATTTGAGAGCTCGGATACACACAAGCAAAATTATTTTATTTTTATTGAAGTAGAAGATTCTAAGGATGAACAAATGCATATTCACAAAGTCAAAGTTGTCGGAGGCGGCGGAAACGGGGGGTGACGGACGTGACCATATGTGACATTGTGTGACTGTTACCAATAAGCGCACTTGACGGTCTTCTCAACGTCTAATTGCCAAGTGGTTGCTGCCGCTCATCACCATCTTCGACGTTGCCGACGTTGACTTTTACCTATACTCTCTCTTCACTTAATCCTGGGTCGCCCTGGAGGCTCATCACACTGACGAGCTATTCTCATGAGCGACCACGCGGACCAGGGCCGCCAGCAGCAATTGCCAGTCGGCTCCCCTCCAGATCAATCTGTGCTGGCTTACATGGCCGAGGACTCAGATTCTCACTATAATCAGCTTCAAACATCCAACTCACCCCGCAATGGGCCTATGTCTGCCCCTCCCGGAAACGCTGCTCATATTCTAGAGCGACCAGCTTATCCTACTCGAGCCTCAACCGTCAGCTCTCCGCATGATCTAGATCAGAAGAAACCCAAGTCTATGGATCCTCCTCATGCACGTAGCGAGGACTTGAATCATACGTCGAGTAGCGGGAATGGATCACATGCTCCCGACCCTCCTTTCACGAGACAGGGTTTCCTTACTGCAAGTCGACCGTCTACACCCGCCGGGACAAGTTACCAGCCCGAACCATCCGATTTATACAAGCGACGGCCGTCTAGCGTGGCATCTGGATCATCTGAACACTCTCTTTTCTCAGCTAACGAAGAACCTGCCACAGCAACATCTACAACTCATACCACAAGTACAAGTGTTACTTCTACGTGAGTACTTCGGATGTTTGTCCAACTCGCGACGATCAGACTGCTCGTCGTGCGGTTCATTCTTCGGGACTACGCTCATTGCATATGCTCCTTGAATAGTACATGTAATGCTTGCGGCAAGGCAATGCAAGGTGCTTTCGTCCGTGCCTTAGGAGCGGTGTATCATCTTAACTGTTTCAAATGCATGGTAGGAGTACATTCAGTATGTCGCTGGCCAATGCTTTAATTCTCCCTTAGGACTGCAGTGTTGTGGTCGCTTCGAAGTTCTTTCCTATCGATGGGGTCGACGGGAAACAGCACCCGTTGTGCGAGCGAGACTACTTCAGACGTCTCAATTTGATCTGCGCCAAGTGCGGTCAAGCTTTACGCGGGAGCTATATTACGGCGTGCAGTACGTAGACATACATTTTCCTTGATTTGCTGATCTGAACTACTTGGCTGCTGTAGATAAAAAGTTCCATGTCGACCATTTCACATGCTCCGTTTGTCCCACCCTTTTCGGCCCGCAAGACTCCTACTACGAACACGAGGGAGATGTCTATTGTCATTATCACTATTCCACGCGTTTCGCTACGAAGTGTGCTGGATGCAATAGCGCCATTCTCAAGCAGTTCGTAGAGATCAATCGTAATATGCGGGACGAGTGTTGGCACCCAGAGTGCTACATGATCAACAAGGTAAGCAATGTCGTCAGCTCCAAGATCACCTGGTGTGCTGACGTAGCCGCAGTTCTGGAACGTGAAAGTGAATGTACGACGACCCAACAGCTTGCAGCCATCTACAGAAAGTGTAGATCAGCAACCAACCAATCAGCCGTTTCTTGAAGAGGAACGAAGGGAGTCCGCTACCTCTCTCAAGGACAAGCAAATTAGGATGGAACAGCAAGTCTATCGTATATGGACGTGGGTATCGTTAATTTTACTGTTTACTCTAAGCTCATCTGGTGTTCTAGCGTCCTCTCTGCATTTGAAGAGTCGAGTGCTGCCTGTATCTCGGATATGTTACGGCAAGTGAGCAATGGCCAATACTTGGAGGCGATTCGCATGGCGGAGAAATTCATCCTACATGTGGAAGTGCTCTTTGCATCCATTGATGACCTAGAGTATCACTTTGCCCGCCTGAACCTGAAGGGTATGTACCTGACTAATATGCCGCCGCTAGTGATCGTTCAATCTGGGCACTTAGGCATGTCCCATGTTCGCGAAGCCCGTATGCTTTGCCGCAAAACTGTCGACCTCTTTACTCTCCTTTCCCACACACAGGAGACTGGCGCGAGAAGGATGGGCATGACACAAGAACTGTTAGCGCTTGTCACGGGACTCGCTCACTATTTGAAGATCCTCATCCGTATTGCTTTGACCGGCGCGCTCAAATTGGAGCGGGAGCAAGAAGTTCGGGAGGCCCTTGGCTCTTTCCTAGATAAGCTACACATGTTAGCAATCCAGGCAGGAAACCCTTCGGCTAAACGTATGATGAAGCGAGCTAATGGCGAAGTTTTGTCACCTGGCGAGCAAGGGAACGCTGGGACGCAGGGCGTCACGTACGGCTTCAAAAGCTTGGCGCCCGAAAACGCTGGCGAGTCTCCTTTTTCAGGCGGTCCTCGGGATCCAACGCTGGCCAAGGTCAATGTGGTCAACCCTCCGTCAGATCTTTGCGTGAAGTGTGGCTTGACGGTTGAGGAAGATTGTGTACGGCTTGGCACATACCAGCGGTGGCATTCCCATTGCCTACAGTGTGTAACGTGTGGAAAAGCGGCGGCAGTACCCATTCCTAAGGAGTCTACACTAAAACCCTTGGAAGACAAGGACAAACTGGAGGACAGGGAGCGGGAAAAGGAGAAAAATGATGGCGGGAAAGATGGCCCGAAACTGTCGTCAGCGCGACGACCGCCAGCTAATGTCAGATTGTTTGTCTATGACGCAGATTCTGTCAAGGACAGTCCTCAATTCGGTCCCTTGCCTGCAGTCATTTTCTGCACAGACCACGCGCACAATGGATGTCGTACTGGGTTTCAGACAGTATCGCGGCTGGAGCAATACGCATTCTTACTGAATGTGGCGCTTCGTCGATTGTACGTGCTACTGAAGAAGCGCGGCGTCGTTCCTGCAACACCTAGTACGTGAACTTATGCGCTTGTCCCTCTTATGATACTCATCTATTCTAGATGCCTCTGCTCCTCGAGAAGTTGGGGGGCAAGACCCTTACGGCGACGATATCAATCGTCTGAAATCTGTCCATCTCGATCGGAAGCTCTCCGCTACAGCCCGAGTGCCAAAGCGGTCGACTGTTGTTGAGAGTCCGACAGGCAAAGTTGCCCAGCCTACCGACGTTATGCATTCCCAGCGCGAAGCTCCAACGCAAAGGGCTCCTCAGCAGGCTCGTCTACAGAAGCCCCAGCAACAAGGATATTCTCAGACTGGACCTTCACGGCCACAAATCAGTCCTCCTGGCACGGTTGATGTCATTAGACCTTCTTTTGCCAGGAACAATACCGAAGTAATGATTGTAGACGAGTCCACACCAACATCTCCCGCAGGTGGGGTGGACGAACCGAGACTTCCTGGAGTTGAAGATGGCATAACACTTGCCGACATTCCTCAATTAGTTGAAGCCGCACAAGCTCGGGAGCAACATCGTTCACTTCCAAGGCAGGGCTCTATACCTTTCATCGCCGAGTTGAGCCCGGTAGAGTTGGCAATTGTCAAGCATTCTGCCGTTCTGGCGCTGCAACGGTCGTCTCTCCGAGATCAATTCGATCTTGATGAAATCCTTGAACTCGTAGAAGTGAAGAAGAGCTCTTTCTGGAACAAGCTCTTCAAACCTGGTAATGACAAGAAGAGTGTGAAGAAGAAAGGTTAGTGCTTGTCTGTCCGAGATACGTCAATGGCCGATTCTAAATTGGCTCGCCATATTCGTAGGCGTCTTTGGTGTTCCCCTGGAGCTTCTTGTGGAGCGCGAGGGATCAGATTCTCTTCACGGTGCTTCAAGAACTTCTTTGCGCGTTCCCAGCTTTATCGATGATGTAGTATCCGCGATGAGGCAGATGGGTGTGTATTTCCTCGTATTCCTATAAGTTCCAGGCTCATATACTCTGCAGATATGTCGGTCGAGGGCATTTTCCGTAAAAACGGGAATATACGGCGATTAAAGGAGCTCACTGATGCCATCGATCGCGATCCTTCTTCCGTCGATCTTACCACAGATAACCCTGTACAACTTGCGGCGTTACTCAAAAAGTTCCTGCGCGAGCTGCCAGATCCTTTGTTGACGTACAAGCTTCATCGGTTGTTTATTGCATCGCAAGGTGAGGTGATGCATTCAATCGTACCACTAAAGCACTAATCTGGCCATTGTAGCCCTTACCAATGAGGCGGAGCGGAAACGGATGCTGCACATGGTATCATTGATTTTGCCCAGGTATCATCGAGACACCATGGAGGTACTATTCGTGTTCCTTAAATGGGTCGCATCTTTTGCGCATATGGACGAGGAAACAGGGAGCAAGATGGACCTTCCAAACTTGGCAACGGTCATCTGTCCCAGCATTTTGTACTCGCGGGGACGTGATGGTATTCGCGACGAGAGTTTTGGCGCGATCAGAGTTGTTACATCACTACTAGAGAGTCAGGATGAGTTCTTCTGTGTTCCAGAGGAATTCCTACCGATCTTGCACGATCAAGACTACTTCATCACCAGCATGGAGCTGCCTAGCAAAGACTTCCTGAAGAAGTGTGATACATATACGCGGCTAAAAGCCAGCGGGCGCACACCCGCCCTCATGTCGCCCGTGATGGGCTCGTCACCTTTTGGCTCCGGAACACCTCGGTCGGACGATCCGAGATCTATGCCACCAAGGTAGTTCTACCGTTGTCCTTCAGCTTACTTGCTAACGCGATTATATACAGAGGACAATCAACTCCGCAATACTTTGACAGACCTCCCATGAACGCTTCCTCACCCTCTGAAATTCAACTGCGTAATGGCACACAGTCACGAATGCAATCACCTCCGAGCCTTCAACACTCACCATACTCATATCCTCCACCAACATCACTGACTCAAGGAATAGCAGCCATCCAGGCGCCGCAACCAAGACAGCCCAATGGGTACCCGGCGAATGGCAATGGCGATTGGACGCCACCGCAAATGCCTCAATCGTTGAGTCGGCCTCCATCAAGACCATCATCGTACGTACCTTCCCGGAGCAGTGGGGATGGCAATCCCTTCAATCCGAACTCTCATGCTGCTCAGGCTGTGCGGCAACGTATTTGATCCGACACTGTAGTTCGGGTCCTGGGTCTCTAGTGAACTGTATATAAGGCTTGTCATTGCTGTCACTTGCATCCCCTCGTTTGCATTTCTGCTTTTCCTCTCTTTCCCACATCTGTACTTCACATACTCTCTCATTTAAGCTATTGACCACGGACGAATATCTGCAGAATTCTTATACCCTTATTCAGCCGCTAGGGCAATGGATGACAATACTGTGTCATCTGCTCACATCGTGTGCGGACGCTGTCCACTGAACTCATTTTAAGTACCTCGGTAAGAGATTTCATATACCGTAACAGGAGTACATCTATGAGTGTTGGTCAATCTTCAGTCTGTTATGCTCGACAGATCGACAGATCGGTGATGATGACGTTACCTACCAAATCGTATGCGTATGCTTCATCCCTAAGGACTCCGTGTCCGGGGGTTTGAGACGCAACGGCCATTTTTGGCCTGAAAGTACATTGACAGCGGGGAAAACGCGATCGAGTGCTATTGGACGGTCAATAGGTATGAACCCTGGAACATAATCTATCAATTTATCCATTGGTTCATCCCACGTATTGTCAAACCCCCTAAATGACGGGGTTCGTCGGAAGACTTTATCTAGTGCAAAACGTCACCCAGGAGTCATCCGACTAGGCCGCTACTTCACAGCGGATGCAAAACATGCGGCTCCAACGTCTCAGGACAGTTCTACAGACAATTTTCCACGTCAAGATGAAGAATCATCCTGAGTTGCCCCTAACTGGTACGCACTGCAGACAGCTTGTTGAACAACTGTGTTTCCTAGCTTCTCACCGTTGGCAGGCCGTGCCGGAACCACGGTACATTTCCAGCCGAACGTACGTAACTATCTGCGGTTCTTGACAAGTTGATATCAGGATGGTGCTAGTCTAGTACTACTTGGGTCTTTGAAGACCGTCAAGACAGCCTGAGGAATGGTATGCTCTTGTATCAGTATATCGGCGATTCCAAACCGTGACGATGCAAGTGGAGAGGCAAGCAGTGCACATTACATTCGTATCTTGTGATGAACTTGAACACGGTGAAGAACATTTTAAGGCCTCTGTTACCGCAGCGAATTTGCTGAACAGGTGAATCATTTCGTATAAAGCACCGGAGCTTTAAGACCGTAGTAAGAAAGTAAGCAGATCCGCAACGTAATATCAACCTCGTACAAGAAATTTACGACATAACGAAGGTCGGGGTCCACTAGCCGAGGACCCATTAATGCTATTGTATTGCTTCGGAAGTGACGGCATTCCGACGTGGTACTACTAGTAGTATACTAGTACTAGTACTAGTACTGTACTAGGGCGATCATGGTCTTTGGCCCGTCCGACCGTTGGGAGAACCTTGTGATAGCATTTATCGGATTCGAGTTCTTGCTGGGAGAGCAAACTTCGGCGAGCAAATAAAGTACCAGGATGATAGTAGGGTGCAGGATCCATGTTTGATGCAGTCGATATTTCAATGAAAACAAGCTTTGAAAAGTCTATACTCAAGCTTCAAGTTTCAAGGTTCAAGCTTCAAGGTTAAGTACGCCACTACTAGTACTTACTAGTACTCGCGCATGTGAAGATAAGTTTGAGGCGCCCGATGAATATTGTGAAACCCGTAAAATGATTGTATGCACATCTAGAACAAGGATCTCGATGGCCCTGAGGGCACTCGCTAACCCGCAAGACAAACCAATATGGCCGCTAGCTGAAGTACTACGGATGCCCGAACGCTGACACTCAGGCTCGAATGGGGCTCAGACCCATGTGCCATGGTACAAATATTCAACCTGGCGGCAAGTCTCCGAGTCGTTGAATCCGCACAATATTGCTTATCATCCCTATGCGTCAGTGCCCATGTGGCCTCGGAAGCATATGACAATAATCTGCCTCCGCACTCGATAATCCAGCTAGCTTTGACAACCAACTGGGGCAGATCCCCATGAATACTAGTCTGAGGTCAGGCCTTCATTCCCGCCGCAGTATCATTGACCGTGCCTGATTTCAATGGCAAAGTTTTCGAGGGTGATTTGAAAGTCATGCATTTAAAATTTACCCCATTCATTGCAGGCACCACCCGCACTGAACGAAGACAAGGTGAGCTGGCTTCCCATCAACGGCGGATAGACAAGTGACTAGTGAGATTTGATTCAGGGCCAAGCGCCCACCGTGAAGATGAACTTAAGGACTAAAACAGCGGAGTCCAACACAGGTTCACCGCGCCACGACGCACATCGTGCATGTAATGGTCGCTCCGCATAGCAGCCGATTAATGCAAGACAAATCGGAGTGATCCCGCATTGCTAGTGGCTACTACTCTGGACATCTGCTTTACTCCTCTGGGATAGAAGGAGAGTGACCTCCTGAGACGCCTCACCTTAAATACCAGACAGTTCCAGCAAGTGCCCCGCCTAGACCCTCGCTCAAGAGGTTACACCTGTATCTCCCTATTGAATACGGTCGTCCGGTACCATTACCTGCTTCGCCGTGCTAACCTTCGACGCAACAGCTAAATGTGGCCTTCCAGTAACGCAAGGTCATGGCAGGACATTGTCCGACAGAAGCAGACTGCACGTACAGAGGCTTTGAAGACTGCCTCTACTCCGGTCGACTCGCACATTGTCTATCTAAGCGCATCTGGTAAGCCAAGTTCAATCGATGGTACCGCTACGGAGGTTATATTGAACTGTATCACCTCGAATAGCGCCAGAGATCCCACGCCGTATCGCATCAGGTGAATGGACAGCGTCTGAGGTGCTTGAAGCATACATTTCGCAAGCAGCAGTGGCTCACGCCACTACTAACTGCATTACCGAAGGTGGGTACTGCATCCTGAATAAGATGATCCGGTGTCGTGATGATTTAATGAAAATCACTTCCAGTTCTGTTCGAGGAAGCTCGCAGGGAAGCTCATGCTCTGGATCAATACTTCCAGGAGCAGAAGCAGCTGAAGGGTCCATTGCACGGCGTGCCTGTCAGTTTCAAGGACCTTTGTTAGTTCTGCTTGTTATGTCTCATATCCTTCACTCACCTGATTTGCTCGGCCCATCTATAGTCAATATCAAAGGGTATGACTCCACAGTTGGACACACCCAAAACGCAGATCGTCCTGCTTCCACCGATGCGGAAGTACGGCATTCCCCTATCATTTCCTACTTCTGATACTCATGACCTGACCCCAGGTCGTGAAGCTTGTGCGACAAGCAGGAGGGATCCCATTGGCCAAAACCAATATTTCACAATGCATGATGTTTTTCGAGTGTGTCAATCCAATATGGGGTCGTAGTTTGAATCCATTTAGCAAACATCATACCTGTGGTGGCTCGACTGGAGGCGAGGGGGCATTGCTCGCCATGGATGGGAGTGCACTTGGATGGGGAACAGACGTAGGAGGAAGTTTGAGGATTCCAGCTTCATATTGCGGAATCTATTCATTCAAGCCGGGGAATGGGCGAGTGGGGACAATGGGGGCTGTGGGCATGTTGTTTCTGGTTTTCAAGAATTTAGATGAAAGGCTGATCCTCGGCATAGACTGCATTCCAGGTTTCGAGGCAGTACGCACGGTCTGCGGACCAATGGGACGTTCCGTTGAAGATTTGGAATTGGCATGTCGTGTGGTTTTCGGCCTGTCTAGCCAGAACTATGGTCCCGCTCCTTTGCCGTTCCGTGCCCACGAGCTCCCTGAGAGGCTCAAATTCGGCTATTACACATCCGGTTAGTGCAATCATATCCATAAAGAGGATGTCCTACTCATCATAGCCATTTGGATTCCAGATAATTTCATCAAGCCATCACCTGTTTGCCAACGGGCAGTGCTGCAAACCGTGGAAGCTTTGAGGCGCGAAGGACATGAATGCATCGAATTCACAGTGCCAGAACGTATGTCAACTGATCTCCGACAATTTCTCCTTTTAAAGTACGAACTGTCACAGCAAGTAAGCCAATGGAATTGTTCCTGGCCTTGATCTCTTCGGACGGCAATAAGACCCTGTTCGCTCCGATAGGTCCGGACCCACAGGTTCGTCCGCTATTGGATGCGATAGGCCTTACTAACAAGCCATTACAGCAAGCCGAGCTTGCAACAGTTGCTTTGGGACCAAAATTATACGGTATGCTGCAGAGTTCAGGAGTGTAACGGAGTATATAACAAGTTGTGTTTTAGGGTGGTTACGATCCTTCGCAGCTTGGTTCATAGAGAGGTCGTTCGATGATCGCATATGTGCGAATTTGCTTCGCGCGTCGAGAAAAAAATCGGTAGATGACTTTTGGCGTATCTGCAGTGAGGCGAAAGAGTACGCGAGGATGTTCAATCAGGAGGTGCGTTCAGCTATTAAACTGTGTGAGAAATCATCTTGATCGTTGGAGCGGCCTAGGTATGGGAGAAGCACCAGTTTGATGGAATAATAGCTCCCGTACAAGCAATGCCTGCGCTGCCACACGAGTTAGTTATAATATTTGGCTTCCCCAACCTCTGATATAACAGCACTTGCAGGTCGGTGGCCTATGTCGGCTCTTTATCCTGCCCTACAGTTCTGTACAATATCGTCGACAGTCCAGTGGGTACCATACCCGTGACTCGGGTAGACCCAGTTCTCGATAGCCTCACGGAAGAATGGTCAAATCCAAAGGTGGGCACCGGACACGGCTCACCTCTCGTCGAGCGATTGCTTTACAGGGGCGAAGGAGCTATGTACAACGCCCAAAAGATGGCAGGGTTACCGGTCGGTGTGCAAGTCGTTGGAAAGAAGTGGGAAGAGGAGAAAGTCATCGAGATGATGAAAGTTGTGGATAGAGTACTTGGACAACGAGGATTCGGCCCTGGTTGTTGGTCAAGTCAGAAGCAATAGCCGCAATTGAAGATGCCTTGATATTTGTTATTGAGACTAACCCACAGTTTTGCCATTTATATGTACAATACATTGCGCTTCAATGTACGCCAGGAGAGCATACTGCACCGTTACTTTACGGGTCGACCGGCGCGACGATCTGCCTTCCGCTCTTCCATCTAATGTGACCTGAGGTAAGTATATGCCTGAAAAAAGGACGCTAATATACACTAACCCATTGCTTCTTGCAGTCTCTGTACACCTGGAAAAAATCCGAGCATTTGTCCCTGTCATAACTGTGATGATCCATGCAGGTCAACGACGCTTTCGCAGCGTCTTCACATGGACTATAATAATCACGCAAGTCAGCAGATACGACAGCATATATGGTACGTGCAGACTTACTCAACGAACTTTGTTCGTGGGCGATCCTTCACGTAGTAGTATACACCGTTAAGTTATTTGATGCAGCTATATGCATAACGCACTTTACCCTGAATTTTTCGATGTACGATTTAGGTTGCGCGTTTTGGTTGGGATCAGGTAGTGTTGGTTGCGTATCCTGCGGAGCACCACCGGCCATGTTATGGAAGGTTATGTTCAAGCTGTAATATTTGCGAACGCCGACACTGGGAACCGAACTCGAGGCGTTTGCCGAAACTGGGCGTCAGAAACCTTTGCGGCACACTTACCGCACAACTGGCAGATGATGACACGGTACTGTTCAATTTCCTCGATACCCAGAGAGAGTATTTCACAGTGATATATAATGGTATGTACATGATAGCCTGATATTGGGATGATCCTCCCGTATTAGACGTTACTGTTATTGATACAGACATGAGTTAAGAGAATTGATAGTGATATACGATACGTTCGTTTACGATGTTCGGAAAGCATTGCAGATGGCGCAGTAACATGCAAATATTGAGTGGGGCAGTATGTATGATCCCAAATGTGGTTTCAATTAGAGCGTGGCATCGTAGCATGGAGGGTGTTGATTAGATTTCGGGGCATGACGGTTATTTGCGAGTTGCTCGCCGTATGATTCCAGCAACGAGAATTGCGCCGACAGCTACAACACCACCCGTCAAGGCCATTCCAATGTATCCCTCTGGAGACATGAAGGTCAGGGGTACGCCTACAGTGACAGATCAAATACAAACCTTGAGTGACTTTCTTGTCAATGAGTGTCGCAAGGCTTTGTGCTTGCATGTTTGATGGTTCCTTGTCCATGAGAAGAGCTGAAAAAAAATCTAATGAGTACATTCTGAAGTGCAACGAATCTCAGACGCACAGTTAAACTTCTTAGCCTCCTCATAATTCCCCATTTTGTAGTGTCCTAGCGCAAGATAATATAGGCATTCTCGTCGCCTCGTCGGCTCCGACCTGTATATTTCTGGAGATATAATGTAGTTAGATATTATCCCGGCGAGGATGGTTATTGCGTACGAACCTTGTAGAAGTCGTACTCCTTCTACTTGGTGCTCTCTCATTGGACTCTTCACTAGGCCCCATGCATAGTTGAATTTCGTCTGGACAGTAATATGCGCCTGTGAAAGCTCCTTCTGATACTGTAATCGTAGCACCTATACCGTTCAGGATATGTGAGTATTATCAGCTTTCAGCATCTTTTCTACATAGGCAGGGGCTCGTGTTTTCTTACCTCAAGCTCGTCATAAGACAGCGACACTTCAGCGTCAGCAGCGTATGGAAGTTCGGTGGGCATCTTAGTATCGTTCGATGAGTGACAGGCGCAAAAAGGTGGGAAGTATCACAAGCTCAGCAGCTCGCAGCACTCAAGTAAGTAGGGTTGAGTGTCCATAGTAAGAGGAGTAATGAAGTACTAAGTAGACCCGATAAGCCAAGTAATAGTTGCTTTACTTATACCCAGTGAGACCCATTCTTAGTCAGATAAGTAATGCAGAACCTTGTGGCGCTTAAACACAGCTTTCTCCTTTCACCTTGTCCCCTCAGCTTCAGTAGTATAATTCAAGATGCCGATGCCTGAGCTCGACTTTGGTAAGCACAAGTCCCCTTAGTCTTTCACGTCCTTTTCACTGGTCGTAGGGATGAGACCCGAGGACCGTGTAGGTGACTTTGCATCACCCATTATTCCTACTTTTCACTTCCAGACCCAAAACGACAAGCTCATGGTGCTTTCTTTCTCTGCCGCACCATAGCACACTTTTCTCGGTTTTTAGCTAGCTAGCCTCGCATTAAATGCACGTCGTCATGGCCCGTCGTGGACCCGGCTCTCTCCTTGCTACTAACAGATCCAGATTTCAAAGAGCCCACGCCTGTACTCACACTGCGCTTCCCCTCTTCTTTTTCCGCAGAACGTCCGGTTGAAAGACATCGCTCTTCAAGGCATGACGAACGTGAACATGGGCACCGTGAACACCGCCATGGCGATCATCGGGGAGGCGGAGGAGGTGGCGGCGGAGCAGAGCGATACGACTCTCGACGACATGCAGATAGCCACGGCTATCGTGAGCGAGACGTTCGTGAGCGTGATAGAGATAGGGACCGCGAGCGCTATGGAGCTGGTCGTGGTGGTGGCGCCGGGGCTGGAGGCGGTAGAGAAGATTATGAAGAATTCGCAAGACGTTCTCGTCGCGACGAGGAGCGCAAAAGAGAGCACCGTGGGGGAGGAGGGGATCATGACATGGGCGGACATGGTCGCCGTCCACCGCGCGAGGATGCTGAGGGGGGTGGCAGGGGACGTGGCAAACATCGCGATGGACTAGGCACGCCTGAGAGGCGATCTCCGACGCCTGTTGATGCTGCGCCTTTGTCGCAGAGGAGGCGAAAGGCCAGTGGTTGGGATGTACACGCTCCCGGATATGAGCAATATACTGCTATGCAAGCCAAGCAGACAGGTAAGGATAATACTTCTGTTATTTTCGGAATACCATTCTTAAACTCTATCACCTAGGTTTGTTCAATCTTCCCGGTGCTAACCGAACCCAAATTCCTCCCATCCTTGCTATTCCCGGTCTTCCACCTCCTATGCCTGTCCAAAGCTTTGGTATGGGCATCGGAGGAAACCCGAACTTGTCGAGACAGTCACGCCGCTTATACATCGGCAGCATCACCCCTGAAATCAATGAGCAAAATCTGGCAGACTTCTTCAACGACAAGATGAAAGAGATGAACATTGGCACCGGCGCCCCTGGCAACCCTGTCCTGGCTGTGCAGTGCAACTACGAGAAAAACTACGCTTTTGTCGAGGTTAGCCTTGTCTCTAATTTCCCGAAAATTGTCTAACCCATGTGATAGTTCCGCAGTGCAGAAGATGCTACCGCTGCTATGGCATTTGACGGTATCATCTTCCTCAATGGCCCTTTGAAAATTCGCCGACCAAAAGACTACGGTGGACCGGACGCTATGGGTCCCAGTATGCATGTGCCAGGCGTGGTCTCCACCAATGTCCCGGATTCGATCAACAAGATCTTCGTCGGTGGCCTGCCGACATACCTGAACGAGGAGCAGGTCATGGAGCTATTGAAGAGCTTCGGCGAGCTAAAGGCCTTCAATCTGGTGCGCGAGAATGGCAATGGGCCCTCGAAAGGGTTCGCCTTCTTCGAGTATGTCGATCCCGGAGTCACCGATGTGGCTATTCAGTCACTCAGCGGGATGGAGTTGGGCGACAAATACTTGGTCGTGCAGCGTGCTTCGGTTGGTGCCAAACCCGGACAATCGCCCATTCCAGGCATGTACGAAGCATTCCCAGAGATACCAAAGCCCATTTTACCCGCGGGCGACCTTGAAAATACCGATGCTCGCATCCTGCTCATGCTCAACATGGTTGTCCCGGAGGAGCTTACGGATGACCAAGAGTATGCGGATATCTACGATGATATCAAGGAAGAGTGCAGTAACTATGGGCCAGTGGCTGATCTGCGCATTCCTCGTCCTATCAAGAAGGATAAGGCAAAATGGGGCGAGAGTGGTATGGATAATGCAATGGCTGCGCAACGTGCCGACGAGGCAGCAGGCGTGGGGCGCGTGTACGTCAAATACATCGATGCTGATGGTGCGAGAATGGCTTTGAAGGCGCTGGCAGGACGAAGCTTTGCGGGAAGAAGTATCATTGCCACGCTGTTGGGCGAAGATAGTCAGAGCACGCCTCCGCTCAACCTGATCTTTGCTCCTCAGCCGGAGGCACCCCCGCCTTTGCCACAAGATTGATAACCCACTTGATGATACTGCGAATTATTAGTAGTCGTTATGCATTCTCTTATATCTTGTGGTTGGCTGCTAGTACTCGATGTACAGCTTGCTCCGTTGAACGTTGAAAATATGTATTTGCACTTGCAAAAATCATCTGAATGGAGTTCAAATATGTGGCTATGTTCTCTTTAGGAAAGGATAAGTCAATGAGAATCACTGAGGATTGCCGAGCGATATAAACAAGATGAATGACGTCAAGGAAGGTGACGCCGGCCTAGGATTGGTTGGCGGAGTGGCGGCGAATGCGAGGGTCGACGGTGACCTGGGCGAGTCGGTCATGTTCTACCTGCTCGCATATCTTGCATGCATCACAGTATAAAAAGCCAGGACTTTGCAAATCCACGCGTCAATATCCTCTTCTTTCCCCCCATCATCTCCCTCTCACAATAATGGCAGCCAAGAAGAAGTTGAGCCAGACAGTCAAGATCCCAAAGACCATCGTCACCGACGGGCATCCTCAGAACAGTCCATCTGTACCACAGACTCCAAAGACCCCCGCCGATGAAGGCCTTGATTTTTTCGAGTCTGCGTTCAAGCAAGGTGACGCCCCGATTCACGTCTACGAGCTGGAATTGGATCCCGACGGTGGTCCGAACAAGGACAGATCAGTGCGTACTAGGTTTTTAATACTTTGACGTCAGACCATGGATATGGTATCGAAGGTTGTACGTACGAGTAAAGCTATCTCCTCGCATCGATAGAAGAGCATCAAGCCTATCTTTCGAGTGCTCGCTGTTAGTAGCATCGCGTCAAATCCTGTCTATACGCGTTGCGTTCAATGACCATGCAAGGGATATCTGATTGGAGACGCCCTCTTTCACACATATCTTTGTCCTTCTCTCCCACACGGTGCATTACTTACGCGCGGTGGACAGTATATGCGCCTTCCCCCCGCGTATGTTCCCTACATTCTGCGAGTAGCACTTGAAGCCGGTACCCCCGCCTCTAAGAACGGTGTATTCAAGACAAACTTTCCGCTTGACGGAGGATACTTTTCGCGAGATCACTTCGCAGAACGAAAGTAAGCTACTTGTGCACCCTTTTGTCAATATATATTCAGGAACATTTGCCTTAGACTTCCAACAGACTTCTCCAAACCAATCCATATTGACCTTCCAATCTCCCATGCCGGTGCATTTTGCTATTGGATCGAATATGACGGCGACGCTCCTGGTACTCGAGTGAAAGGCCGAGAGGGTTATTTCAACATTGATCCCATTCTACGTCCCAAAGCGCGGTCGTCCATCATCGCTCCAGGTGCGAAGGTAGACCAACAGGGTGGCGCTGTCCTCTCTGACTACGTCAATCTTCCGATGGATGGTCTCTCGATTCTCACGCTCGTCTCGAAATGGATGGGCACAATAAACGAATGGAGGGAGCATCTCGCGGAGGCAAGTGAGCGAGGTTATAACATGATCCATTGGACACCTTTGCAAGAGCGCGGGGAAAGCAGCAGCCCGTACTCAATTCGAAATCAGATGGTATACGAACCGGCTATGTTCGAGTCAAAGGCAGATCTTGGGAAAGATGGCGGGAAGACCAAGATGGAGGAGGTACTGAAGATGGCGAAAGAAGAATATGGACTATTGAACCTGACGGATGTGGTATTGAACCATACGGCAAATGATAGCCCGTGGTTACGTGATCATCCAGAAGCAGGTTTGTGTCTCCCTTTATTTGTTGAAATATCGGTGCCTAATCCTCACTTGTAGGATACAGCCCATCGAATACGCCACATCTCACACCAGCTTTAGAGCTTGATACAGCTCAGATCGAATTCTCCGCATCCTTGGAGGCTAAAGGCCTCCCGACCGTCGTGTCGTCGATGGAAGACATCGATACTCTCATGGCTGCGTTCAAGGACTATATCAAGGGCAAGAATTTTTGGCACTACTACGTCCTTGACGTCAAGGCAGAGCGCGAGTCTGTGAAAAAAGCTCTCTCGCAAAACAAACTTTCGTCTTGGTCTGGGATCGAGCACAAGAACGTGGTTGAATTGGCTGAGGTCCTCAAATCTTCTGGAAGCGTCATTGGTCTAGGAGTGCCGCAGAAGAGATTTGGCACACATGTTGAGAGTTCTGTTGCTGCCGGACTTGTCAAGGCTGCCTTCGTTGATCTGCAGGACGTCGATGCTCTTGCTGACGCATGGATACGTGTGGTTGACGTGTTAAATGTTCCATTGTATCAGGAGTGGGAAGATGACACAGAAGCTGCGATCAGTAACATCAAGGGCAGGCTAAAATACACCAGACTGGACGAGCATGGTCCGAAGTTGGGCCCTATTACTAAAGAGTAAGTGATTTGGTTTAGAGATATGTCCTGACGGGAGCCGTACTTATCGTCTCACCTAGCACGCCTCTGGCTGAGTCCTACTTCACGCGAATCGAGGGAAAGGCTGAGGAAGACCCGGGGAAGTATTCTGTTGCGAATAACGGTTGGATATGGAACGCCGATCCGCTCAAGAATTTCGCTTTGCCTCCATCTAAAGCCTATCTTCGTCGGGAAGTTCTCGTCTGGGGAGACTGCGTTAAGCTGCGATACGGAGACGGCCCAGAGTCGAATCCATGGCTATGGCAACACATGACGGACTACGTGGCTTCGCTCGCATCTAGCTTCGAAGGCTTCCGCATTGATAATTGTCATTCTACGCCTTTGCACGTTGGCGTGACCCTTCTTGATGCAGCCCGAGTGGTACGGCCAGACTTGTATGTGTGTGCAGAGTTGTTCACGGGAAGTGAGGAGATGGATACGTTATTCGTCAGCAAGCTAGGAATCAACAGCTTGATTAGGGAGGCCGGGAACGCATTCGACCCCAAGGAGTTGTCAAGATTGCTGTATAGACACGGATTGGGGAAACCGATTGGTGAGTCAACCTGGTCATCTTACGTACACTCGATCTGCGGTAGCTGATTATGTGTGTGGCTTATAGGATCAATGGATAGTGCCTGTCTCTCGAGTAAGGAAGAGCTTCCTCCTCCAACAGGAAAGGGTCCTACTCGTCCTTGTATTGTGATCCCGCATAATGGCTCTGTCCCGCACGCTCTCTTCTATGATCTCACCCATGACAACGAGTCCTACCTAGACAAACGTTCAGCGGAAGACGTGCTTTCCACGGGCGCGCTCATGACATTCTCGTACTCGGCGGTGGGCTCGGTCAAGGGCTTTGACGATCTATACCCAAAGCTACTGAATCTTGTCCAGGAGAAGAGGAAATACGAGATCACAAGGCTCGGGGAAAATAGCGGAATTGCAAAGGTCAAGAGGCTGTTAAACGCTTTACACACGGAGATGGCGTTAGGTGGGTTCGAAGAAGGACACGTTCATCAGGAAAATGACGTAAGTCGCTCCGTTTGACTACTTGTGAATTGAGAATGAACGCTGATTCGGACCGCCTGCTTTGTGTGTGTCAACGCACTTAGTACATCGTGATGCATCGTATTCAACCAGCTACGCAGAAGGGTTATATCCTGATTGCACATACCGCTTTCCAAAAGGGTTCGAAAGATCGAGGTTTCAGTGAGTGATTGTCTCATTTTGGTGTCGCAAACGAGCTTTCGCTGATTGAGATGTCGCTCCGAAATGTAGTCAACCCTGTCAAGCTTCGACAGACCAAAGCCAAGTTTGTTTATGGCGCTCATATAGAGTTTTCATCGTACGACGGCCTCAGCGACGAGCAAACCATTCGAGGAATGCATGCTCAGGTGTCTGATATGAAGCCCGTGGTCGTACCTCAGGGCCTTGACGGTGAAGGACCGTATGCGGAAGTGATTGTGCCGGAACACTTCCCCCCTGGCAGTATCATGGTCTTCGAGACGCAGCTACAAGGTCTCGAGAGTACCCTTGACACATTCTGCTCATCTGGCGCAGAAGAGGCTTTTGGCGATCTCAATTTAGTCGAGCTTAATGTAGTGTTGCATCGGGCCGAGGGCGAAGAGAGAGACGCGACAAAGGGCGAGTTTGGCGCGTACAATGTGTCAGGGATGGGCCCATTGGTGTACTGTGGTTTGGAGGGTTTTATGCATCCACTCAGACATATCATGCGGTACAATGACCTCGGTCATCCACTTTGTGGACATCTAAGGGATGGTTGTTGGGCCATGGACTACACCTCCTCTAGATTGGAAAAGTGAGTGATGATGTCAATTGATAGAACATTTTCCTGACAATTTCGTCGAATATCAGACAGACGGAAACCTTTTCCAACCTTGCGAAACCGGCACAGTGGTACAAGGAACGGTTTGAACGTATCAGAGAAAATGTTCCTGCATTCCTCCGACCCAAATACTTTGCCATCGTGATTTCGGAGGCATATAAAGCGGCCAGAAAAGCTGTCATCGAGCAGAGCTCGGAGTTCATCGCCAGCGGTCACTCCTTTACTCATGATCTTGCGTTGTGTTCGGTCCAGATGCATGGTATGGTCCACTCCGCGTCCCTCGACCCCGTGAAGCAGACGCCATCGCTCGCTGCCGGACTTCCCCACTTTGCCGCGGGATGGGCGAGGTGCTGGGGACGCGACGTCTTCATATCCCTTCGTGGCCTGTTCCTGACCACAGGCAACTTCGTAGGAGCGAAGAAGCATATATTGGCTTTTGCGTCGACGTTGAAACATGGGTTGATACCTAATCTGTTGGATTCTGTCAGGAGCCCCCGATATAACTCTCGTGACTCGCCTTGGTGGATGTTACAGAATATCCAGGATTATACTGCCTCTGCCCCTGATGGCCTTGCCATCCTCTCTGAGCCCGTTAAGCGTCGCTTCCCCAAAGATGCCGAATGGGTTCCTTGGGACGATCCTAAGGCGTACTCATACTCGAGTTCCATCGCGGAAATTATCCAAGAAATTCTGCAAAGCCACGCTGACGGCATCTCGTTCCGCGAGTACAACGCGGGTCCTAACCTCGACATGCAAATGAAGGACGAAGGATTCAACATCAGCATTCAGGTGGATTGGACGACTGGTCTAATCTTCGGAGGCAATTCCAATAATTGCGGTACTTGGATGGACAAAATGGGGGAGTCCGTCAAGGCAGGTACGAAAGGAGTTCCGGGAACCCCTCGCGATGGTGCACCCGTCGAGATTACCGGTTTACTTAAGAGCACCTTGAGGTGGCTTGCTCAATTGTCCGATGCCAAGAAGTTCCCTTTCAAAGGCGTGGAAGCTACGAGTAAGTTTCTTACAACGCATGATGATTGCAGGCCCCTAACTGAGGCCGGTAGTTGACGGGAAGCGACGCCTCGTTACGTACAAAGAGTGGTCCGATCTAATTCAGACATCATTTGAAAAATGTTACTATGTGCCCCTCGGTATGTTTCAAGTTGACCTGCGTAGTCCATACGATCTTGACATATCATCCAGACCCCTCGGAGGATCCAAATTACAATGTCGATACGAACATAATCAACCGTCGTGGAATTTACAAAGACGTATATGGATCCGGGTCCGGTAGAGAATGGTCAGACTACCAATTCCGCTCCAATTTCCCGGTGGCAATGACCGTCGCCCCTGAACTCTTCGACGAGAGGCATGCTTTATATTCTCTCCAACTGGCTGACAAGGTTCTTCGGGGGCCGCTTGGAATGAAGACTCTGGATCCTGCAGACATGCAATACCGACCTTATTACGATAATGCCAACGATGGCGGAGATCCGGCGATTGCGAAGGGCCTCAACTATCACAACGTGCGTCGCTTCTCCTCTTCGATGATGAGACCCAAGCTCAACTTATTGACTCGCATATCATACGACAGGGTCCTGAATGGGGTTGGCCGTTGGGCTATTTCCTTCGGGCGTACCTTTACTTCGATACACGTATCGGCGCTGGAAAAGATGTAAGCACTTGTTTTTGATGACCAGTGTATCTATTGACAAATCGCTACCTTACAGGATCCAACGAAAACTCTGCATCATCTTCACCGAGTTCTATTGACCCCGCGTCATCACATCAAAAATGACCCTTGGCGAGGTATCCCAGAATTGACCAATAAGGACGGCGAATATTGTCGAGATTCGTGCAACACGCAGGCGTGGAGCTCGAGCACTCTCCTTGACTTCTTAGAAGAAGTGCACAAGATGAGCACCTCCTGAAATCATTTGCATCAAGTACCAGACGGACGCTGCCAGTGTTAGATATGGAACACTTTCTCTCGCAACCATTGTAATATATCCGGAGGTATCATAATACTGTCTTCCTGTATGATTTAGTTACGAACACAAACGTGTATGAGTCTTCAATATTTTCAATATTAAGGCTTCATTCCGAAGACGATATCTTGTGTTGTCAGAGAAGCGAGGATCGAAGTGCGTACCAAGAAGGGTACCATGTCACTCATCTGTATGAAGGTGTACAAAAGATGACCCTGGATACTCACGGTAGCAAGCAAGACTCAGCATCGTATCGCAGAGGATGCATAATGATCAATCCAAGAGGTAATACTAACGATGCAGACATAGCCACAAGTAATCTGACAATCGGAGTTAATCATTATCTGATATGATATATCAAGAGGTGGAAGGAGGACTCCGAGAAAAGAGGGCCGAGTAAACCACGCAGTGGCAGTTTTCTTCTCGTGCCCAAACCATGTTCGTCGACTCTTCCTTCTTAAATTACGAGTCATATATACTACTTTGCAATGCTTTGATTCATTGACTCCGCAAAACCGTGCGCAGCACGGGTCCCCTCCTCGTTATTAGTAAAGAAAACAACTTAAGTCGGAGCGCCGGATGCGGCGTTAGGTGATGGAATCTAAGCCCGAGATTCCAGTCAACGGCGAACAAAAAAAACTCTATACGCATCCTAGTCTCCCACAGTGAATAGCCCAGCGATTACACTTTCAATATTAAGATAAAGAGTGAGCACAAGCGCTGCAAGCCATTAGTAATTATCAACAAACGCTGACCTACGCTGACCTAGTCTCCGTAGCTGACTATAAGGAAATTTTTGGATGATGAGTCGATCCTTTTCTATTATTCAGGTTGTTCAACACCCAATACTTACCGTATTTTTGAGAAAAACCCCCCACGCCCATCGGAAACGCACGGAGGCGGTGCAATCACAGTTCTATTACTTCTGGTATCCGAGATTATCGGGTTCATCCTCTACTGTTGGTTGTGGGAACCCGCAGGCAGCTTCAGGCCCGGGAAAAAGTAAATTTCAGCTGAGATGAAATAGGTTCCCCTATGGACCATACTACGTACACTTAACAGCAGAAACCTCAATCATTCAGCCAACCAGGGTCGTAGAACGCCGTTTATGCCAGAGCTCTGATCAATTTTCAAGGAAGTCCAACGTTGAGCCCAATTTGCTACCGTGAGTGTTGTGTCTCAAACTATTAGTGGATGCCCGAGCGCTCCTTCCTACGCTCTGGATCGTATGTTCTATGATTCACTTGGGGCGAACAAAATCTTCCAGATATCATCAATCATCACTTCCATGTAGTCTCACAAGTGGGGCTACCGCCGGCACACAGCGCCGAACACGAGATTTGGTTCCGAAATGCTCAATGACTTTGTGCTACGAAATTCGAATGGTGGTACGCGTCTGATTTGCGGCGGCTACGATCCTATATAAAAGAAACAGTCTTAGTACGCATAAGCTCACACGCGTGTTATCTGTTGTAGTTCTCCGCCCTCTTAGTACCACAACATGCAGAGCACTCGCTCTCCCACTCGCGGCTTACCGGAGGCTGCCAGCGGATCATCGCACATCTTGTCCGAGTCAACTCCACCACGCGACCAAGTTATAGCAATGAGAGAGCGAAAAGGGGGGCTGGCTTGTGCAGAATGTCGAAGGTGTGTTTCAGTCTAGATCGTCCTCCTTACTGGGACGGCGCACTCATACCATATCTATGATTCAGATCGAAACTCAAGTGTGACAGGTAGATACGCCCCAATTTGAATCTGCTCAATAGGATATTAATCACATACATTCTATCTAGGACAGTACCCTGCCAGGCTTGTGTACGCCGAGGGTGCGCCTCGTTATGTCCCAATGGTGAGCCACGTATCATTAGTACTCTGAGTGATAAATTCTACTTACATCTCTGCTAGGTGCTATGAACGCGACGAAAGGCAATAAGTGAGCTGTCAGCGAGTCTATCAGGGATAACGAATTAATCGTATCACGTCCCGTAGAGCACTTCAATGTCACGCACAGAAACTAGCACAACAAGTCACCAACATGTCCGCAAAAATCAAAGAACTCGAAAACGCCTTAGCCGCAGCTCATCTGCATGCAGGTTTGGACCTTCCGGAGGGCGACCAAGACAGAGATCCGCATCATCACTACAACGAACGGCGTAGGTCATACGAAGAGAATCCTGGGTCCCTAGCGATGGACCAAGATGGTTTGTCCAGGTACTATGGAGATACGGCAGCATCCGAGGTACACTCTACTTTTTTCTATATAAAAAAGGATCTAACAGCATATCCTCATTTCTATCTCTCAGTACCTCTCTGGTTTGATCCCAGTATGTCAGATTCCATATAAGTCTATGATGTGTGATAATTGATATATTATACCGTTGCAGGGTACGGGCATGAGCCCAATGCACCATTTTCCGGATCTTCACCAACTAGGCCTACCCACCGAGGTATTAGAACTTCTCAACGCGTTCCCTTTCGGACTACGAGATCGACCACACACCAAGTCATATTGCCTACCGTTTATCCCCGCACGGGATAGGGCTTTGAAATTGACAGAATATTATTATCAATCTTTCGCTTGGATGTACGTGCCTGAATATGCGGGCTATACATATCGACTCATCCATGCGGTCTAGGTTCAATCCCATCACCCGACGTGACTTTATGAAGGAGGTATTAGATCGTATGTATGACTTTGGGGAGATCCCAAATCTCGATCGCCTTCACCCTCATCGTTTGGCCATATTCTTTGGCGTTATGGCAATTGGAGCATCGCGCAGCTTCGAAGTAGCGGCAGCGGCGCAAGCTGAACGATACTATGCTCTAGCTTGTGCCACACTGTCATTAGCTCCAATCATCGCAGAGGCGATGTGCGCTACGATTCAAGCGTTGTATGTCATCAACTCATTTCTCTTTATCACGGCACGAGCATCTTCGGAGGAGAGCTGGTTGATTGTTGGACTATGCGGTAGGCTTGCTTACCGAGTAAGATTCTCTGCGTCAGCTTCCTTCTTTATACTGATCTCTTATTTTAGATCGGCCTTCGTACGTTGATGATTTGTTGGCATTTCTTTCCAATAACTCAAGTTCTTAACAGACCGTGACGGAACACGCTTCAACCTTGACGAAGATGAGGTGCAAAGACGACGTGTTCTGTTCTGGGAATTATATACATGGGATGCATGGCTGGTAAGCGGCTGCAAGTATCTGGATGTCTGTTATTAACTATATTTTTGCTGAAGAGCTTCGTTACTGGACGAGCGCCGTGTATTCATCTGTTGTATACAGATACTAAATTTCCAGAGGATGAACATGACTCTGGAATCATTGGCTGTGAGTGTATAAGGAGATGCACCTTCGCCCAGATTTATTGAACCATCTCTATTTCAGATCGTTCTTGGGGGTACCGACACGCCGCAGGTTGTCTCTGGCAGACTGCGAGGGCGACTTCAACGTCAGAGGCCATGTCTTACGACACAGTAATGGAGCTGGACCGCAAGATCCGTGGTCTTCCGGTTCCAGTGCAGATACAACCACAGTTGCACGGCTTTACGGAGCGATCTTGGTCGAATGATCCCGCAAGTGCATGTCAACAAATGTGCCATATATAGCTAAGTAAGTCTTACTCTATTTTTGTGCGTCAGCGGTATTGACAGCTGCATAAGATCTACTGTTCTTGCATCGCAATTACCTTGCGTATGCATTAACTCATTAGTCTCGGAAGGACAAGATCCATTAACGCATAAATTTGCCGGTTCCGTCGTCGCGGCGCATCGCAGTGCCAGTCGCATTACCATGTCTTTCAGGGACGTCTACCAGATTCATGCTGACGTTGTCAGCCATGTCGGTTTTTTTTGGTCTGCCCTATTTTCGTCATGGGTAAGTCCTCTAGTACATATCTCGCTATTCATTCTATGAGCCCATTTTATTATGCAGATAATTTTCGCCGCGATTGTCGTAGTAGCTCCAGGCTGTAGACTTAGCCATAGCTGCTTCTCGGATCTCAAGCGCGCATGCGCGATGTTTGAGGAGGGCTCAAGACCCTGTCAACATCCAAAGGCAATGGCAAGTGGATTATTTTGCGCTGCTGGTCAATAAATAATGTATCTGTTCAGCGCATATTACATGACCTCCAACGCCGTGCGGAGTTATGCTACTCAACGTACTGGAACCATGGCATTCCATGATTGGTGCATCGAGGCTTGCCGCCGGAAAACTGCGGGTGCTAGGCTGTCTAGAGGTTCTCATTCCACACCCTGCTCGATCTCCTTCCGCTTCCCCTCCGCAAATAACCCTTTGTAATCCGGATAATCGCCATAGCAGGCCTCCCGTAGAATCTGCGTGTCGGCAACAACAGCCGGCTTTTCCATTGTCCGCCCCCACTGGAAATGCTGCCAGGCCAGTAGAACCGTTTGACTCATCAAGTCTGGAGGCTGAGTTCAATCTCAGCGATCAAGTTGGCTACTCAGACACATCTTCACAACTTCTTTCGTACGACGAAATCATGAATATGGTCAACACTGGCACATCCCAAGCACAGCACCATCCGGACACATATAGTGACCCCTTTCATGCATCGTCTCAAACAATGAATAATCCATCAATTCATTCGCCCAGTTCCTCTGAATATGCTGACGATTATTGCGCGGGGTCATATCAAAGTGTGCATGCCTCCAGCTCAGCTGACAGCGGGCAAGAAAATATATGGAGGACTTTCATTGGAGGCCTCATGAGAGGTACTATGTAGATGATTGCGAACCCGATGCAAAGAATGTAAAGACATACCTCCGTCCGCATTGATTTAAACCATTTACCGTTTGGCAATGCTGCCTGAAATATCGTGCAATCTGGGCTTTACCGCAGACCAGCGTCCGCTGCAGCCGCCATGCGAATGATGCGCGCTTATCACGCGTTTACGTCTTTACTGGACCTGCCTTCGTTCTTGCCCTCTAAATCTTCCGTACAACCGAAATCGATCCTTTTCGCTTTATCTGTACCCATGGTCTGAAGATGTCTTTCTTTGGATTCGATGAACCAAACAGCTTGGAGGACGAAAGGCGCAAACTCCTGCAAGACGCTGCACAGCATGAAGACGTTGCGGTCTACACATGGGGGGAGGAGAGCTACGATGGTCTTGGCGATGCACTTCAAGAAGGAGGCGATGAGTTGAACGATGAGACGTTTGGAGGGGGCGGACAAGTTGGCAAGTCTTAGTCTGCAAACCGTGCCCGCCTTTCATTAACATCGATTCCATCGGTAGGCAAGGACTTTAATTTTTCAACCCAGGCTTTGCCAACCGAGGGCGTACCTGTATCCCGCGAGTACCCAGCTCAGCGAGCACAGCCTTCGCTCCACTCTCAATCGTACAGATCAGAGCTTCAGGCATCGCAGGCCGGAACTCATTGTATGACGCTAATCCATATCTCGTCATTTCCTCTCTTACTCACCCTCTTCAGCCCGTCCTGCGCACTCACTGGAATCGATATGGGACGACAGGTCACCGTTCTCCGTGCTCCCCAAGTCGAATGGTAGCTCACGGGCCGTTGAGCGTAGTATACCAGCGCCATCCTCTACCTTTTCTCCGTTTGGTGCCGAGCCCCCGATAACGCAGGGCGCACCTCATCAACAGTCACAGCCAATAGCACTTAGTCTTGGTGCCAATCACAATCATGGTATACGTACGCTGGAAGAGATTGAAGCAGAAATGCGCGAGGCTTTTGCAGCACAGCGAATCCAGAACCAGTCACCGTCCCAGCTGCCACTGCACCCACAAGGACAGCTTCGCAATGCTGCCCCACAGCGACATATTGGTTCTCAGTATACGCCGACGGCAACGCCCCCTCCTCGGATGCACCCCCACTCTCAGTCGCCGCGCTTTCAGCCCCAGAATCAACATCAGCAGCATTTGCAGTTACTGCAGCAGCAGCAGCAATTACTTGAATTGCAGGAGCTACGGGAGCGGCAGCAACAGCAACAGCTCTTCGAGTTGCAGGAACAACTCAGAATGGAGGAAATAGAGAGGCAACGACAGCAGCAATTGCGTGCTCACCAGCAGGCTCAACTCAACGCACAGTATCTACAGCATCAGCGGCAAGGATCTGGAGGTACCCCGTCGGGTGACGTGCAATACCGGCGCCATCAGGCTACCACTCCTTCTCGCCTACAACATCAACAACAGCAGCAACAGCAACAGCTCGATGCGCCATTCCAGCAGAGCCTGCAATACCTCCCCCGAGATATCCAGATGCAGCAGCGACTACTCGCTGAGATGGCCCAAGCAGAATTCTTGCACAGTCTCCAAGCTTCTCCCGTTCAGCGAGAGGGGGTTGAAGAGAGGGAGGTTCAGGACATTCTGAGGGCCGAGGCTATGCGTAAGATTATGGAGGCCGAACGTATGGAGGAAAAACGCAGAAGGAAACTGGAGAAGATCAGATATATGGTATGCGATCGTCCTTTCACCTGCGTATATCCTGTTTTTGATCAGCATGAACTCCAACTCCTTTTAGTCCAGGTATAATGATCTTATGACCCAGTCAGACAAGGACTTCATTACTCGGATTCAGGTTTCCCAACTCGTTACTCAGGACCCATACGCAGATGATTTCTATGCACAGGTATACGGCGCTCACATCCGTTCCAGGATGGGTTTCAAAGCCCCTGAAGCTTTACTGAAGTTTGGATCAGGCGGAGGCGTGGGTTTGGGCCTCGCACAAGTGAAGGGCGGCAGACGGCAAAATGCCATGCAGCGAATGGAGGCACAAGTTGAGCGGCTAGTGACCAACTCCCGTTTGAGGGAAAAGGAGAAAATCTGTACGTCGTTTATCCTCCATCGATTCCAACTAGAAAGCTCACTGAAATATTCTCATAACCTAGCGTTAAACAGTTTGCAAGGTGCTCTAGGCAGGACCGCAGGCAGGAGTTACAAGGCAGCCCCTCGTCAGCTCCTACAAGTGGAGTCACATTCCAACGAAGGCAACAGTCCCCCCACCCTTTCGCATGCATATGCGCATATTTCGAAAGCGGATGCACCTCAGGTCTCTCTCAACAAAGCTGGCGAGGGTGCTGCGAGGGAAGCAGCAAGGTTTGGTAAGGAGGCTTTGGGCAGTGCTGCAAGTGTGAGGAATTCCACCTCAATAATGTTGGCTTGGCTTAACTCGTCTGTACAGAGCGACGGGCTTGTTATAAGAGACCCGTTATCACATCGCGAGGCTCTCGTCCTTCTAGAGCGCCTCTACGATACATATTACGATGTGGACCATATGACTGAAAGTCCCCCGCCTCCAGAGGAGGAGGAAGCACGCAAGATATGGTATCTATCCATGTTATCTACCATGATTGATCGATTACTTATTGTTAATTATCTTTTAGGGAAGAAAGCATTGCTACCTCGGTAGATAAACTTTGGGATGGTCTTCAGGTCATGGTTCCTCTTGAAACCAGGTGAATTGTCTGTTAAGTGAGCCGCTGTCACTCGCTGACTGTTTGACAGCGACCCACACCCCTTCATCTCACTGATAACCCCAATCAAGGGCAAGCGAATGCTCCCGCGCATCGCTCGTTTCTTCGATACCCAACGCATGCTCACTCTGCTTACCCTCATTGTCGCTTGCTTCTCCCAACTCGACATTGTCCGCAATGCACCCCTGCTTGACCTTGGTGACGACATACGTGAGCGTCGGGAACTCGAAGCGCAGACAAACGCATTCCTCGGAGGCATTATACAGATCATCGAGCCCGTCGTCGTATCGGCTCCAATGAGGCTCATGAGTGGACTCTTGGCGCTGTTCTTGGAAAGGAATGATGTTGGTATCGTAGCCAAGTCACGCGTAAGTTTGTGGTTATCGCCCCTTTTCTTCTGATAATAACGACTCCTCTACAGCCCGCACTAGCATTATTAACGTTATTCCTCAGTCGAGTGTACACAATTTTGCAAGAGCTTGCGGCTGGTTCAGAACCTAGCAACCCACCATCCGCTGAAGATATAGAACAATGGTATGCTCTCGACCTAGTCATATAAGATTTCTGTTAACATTTCATGTGCGATTCAGGCAACATGTGTTCAACCACTTGTTCCAACTGATCTCACCGCACCTCCTCTTCCTCTTCCCGTCTGTCCGACTGGCCATTGCTTCCAATGTTCCTCTCGCCAACATACCCGATTATGATACGGCGGACCAACTTGTCTGGCAATTCCTGTCGATGGTAGCAGTGCACTGCAGCGTCGAACAACAACAAATCCTCATCGCAACCCTCCGCGAACGGATTCTTGAAAATGTGGCGACTGCAACCAAAGGATGGACTGCGGACGAGGAACAAAGGAATTTGAGACTTGCCAATGTGAATGTTCTTTTGAACGCACTGGGACTGGATAGCAAGGACATTGCAATATAAAAACGTCCGAATTGTCTAAGCAGCCATATAGGATGTGTATTGTACAGCGTTAATATCTGGAGCATTTGTCGTATGAGACTTTACAAATTTATAATTGCTCCTACATTGTATAAATACGATTTGCATGTGAAGCATATAAATCTCGGATGCCGCATTCGGCTGTGCCGTGATGCGATCAAATTGATGAGCCCACGCAGCTGCTTCGGGGATTGCAAGTTCATACTATCAAGTCCATGTCTGCTGCTACGACCATTGGTTGTTTCTTTTGCTATTCTTCACTCTGAACCGTCACCAAACATGACACTGAAGCTGAGGCCAAGCCCTTCACCGGCACCCTCGTCGTCGTTTTCGTGGGACAATGTCCCAAATTCTCCACAATCAGTGGATGTCCCAACCTCGCCACCGTCCCCTCCAACACAATGGCTTTCCGCACGCGACATGAAGGTGTTTGGCGCGACCCCTTTGAAGACTACAGTCGGCATAGTCAAGTGTAAGGACTGTGAGAAGCCTGTGCTGCGTAGTGCTATGGCCGAGCATGCAGGTCAGTAAGACATTCGCATCGAGCGAGGGCTACCCGCACTAAGCCGATCCAGATAATTGCGCCAGAATTCGGAACGCTCTGAAGAAGAGTGGCAAGGCTAAGGTGGAGCCTGAAGGTGCGTTTATGAGGCATGTCTATGCCTAATTTTGATCGTATCCCTCTCAATTAGACACTAACAAGAAGGGAAAGAAGCGTAAAGCTGAGGACGACGATCCCACTCCTGAAGATCCGTCTGCTCCAAAGAAAAAGAAACCTGCTACCAAGGTCACGAAAGGTCGGACGAAAGGTCCTGTTGACCTGGACAGACAATGTGGCGTCATCAACGACAAGAATCTCCCTTGTTCAAGGTCTCTGACGTGCAAATCGCACTCAATGGGTGCCAAACGTGCAGTTCAGGGCCGTTCACGCCCATACGATGAGCTACTCCTGGAATGGAACCGGCTAAACAACCCAAACTTCGTTGAACCTGTGAAGAGGGAGTCCAAGGCCGAACGGAAGGAGCGGAAGGAGAAGGAAAAGATTGAGAAGAAGAGACAGGCGCAGGAGGCTGCTGCTGCGGCAGGCATCGATCCAAATTCCAAGAAGGCTGCTGGAGTAGGGGGAACAGGAACGAAGAAAGGGAAGAAAGGTGCAGCGGCGGCAGCAGGTGCAGGGGTCTCTAATATTCCAAGTAAACTTGGCAGAATCGAAGTCCATGAGGAAGAAGACATCGACTCGGAAGCCGAGGTAGAGAGCCTCGCGCATGCCGTAAGACTGGCTGAAGACAGAGGCATCCTGGGAGTGCCTTTAGCGGTTCCTTGTGATGCGAGTTCGTGGTTTGTTGGGCGGAGAGAGCGCGTACGGACTTGTAGGGATCTTTTACTCAATGCTCTGATGCCTCCTCGGACTGGCGTTGCTGCCTCAGGACCTGGACGGCTTCTATAGCTTCCGCCATGCACCCCATCACCAGCACCCGGACGTTAGCAACATCATACCCTCGTTTCATCACGCACTGGATATCGTAACATTTTTATACCTTTTCCCTTGACACTACTAGGTGGACCACTATATCACTGTAACTTAGTGTACTTTACTAGTCTTATATTCTTGACTTATATAGTGCTACGAAATTGAAGATCAAACACTATCTAATCTAGGCGAGCTGTGTTAGACACCCGAGCGTCATGTTGGCAGAATAAGTCCACGCCGACCAACCACCGCCAGAACATTTCCTCTTCATTACGCGGATAAGATACACGCACTTCTTCTCCTATTTTACGTCTTACAATCACTCTGTGCACCGTGCAGGCTAAAAGACACTCCCCGCGACCTCCTGAGAACGTTGAACATCTTGCTTCCCAGCTCTCAACTGGTTCTCTCTTTGGGCGATTAGTGGATGGCGGGATCACTGGCAGGAGAAGCCCCGTCACGCCAAATGCCAGACAAGACGGTGAAGGCAGATGGACACGTAACGGGTGACCATACCGAGGAAGTGAAGCCCCCGCATAGGTCGTCTTCCCCAGAAGCTTCACCAGGATCGTCAGCCGGTAGGAGAGGACGGTCACGAACGAGGGGCACCGGTGGATCACACAGCCAGGTAGACCTTAATGTTGAAGGGAATACGGAGAGACAGTGCGGAAACTTCATGATCTCTATAGTCGTCCCTGACTTTCACCAAACATCACAGGGGGTACCACTCATTAATGTCCTCGTTCGGAAAAGTATTCCATGTAGAGAAAAGATGGAAGCTCATTCGCGAGATGGGAAGTGGTGCCTACGGATATGTGATGTGAGTGTCTCAGTGCTGTATGTCAGTGTGATCTGACATATTATTGCCTCAGATCTGCAGTAGACGATGTATCTGGTGAACCTGTAGCCATTAAGATGATCACACGGGTCACGCAGAAGATCCAACTCGCGAAGAGAGCTTTACGGGAGCTCACATTGCTGAGGCATTTCGCCCACGAAAACATCACCGGCCTTATAGACGTCGACATCTCCCCTAATCTTGACGAAGTGTAAGTTTTGTTCTTAAGAGCTGAAGATTGGAATATATGCTCATGTTCGCCGTCCAGATATATCTTTATGGAGGTTAGTGATTCTGTCTGTCTGTTATCAATGTTATCTGTCAACTTTGATCTAACTATCCTTAGCCAATGGAAGGTTGTTATATTTTGATCACAGTTTGACAGGTAACTCCGTTTAATGTGCGTCTGTTATAGCGGATTTGCATCAGATAATCAAGTCGGGGCAGTCGCTTACGGCGGAGCATGTTCAATATTTCGTATATCAAATTCTCCGTGGTTCGTAGGGTTTTCTCTCTGTCCTTCGTCTTTCTCGGGAAATAACATCAAGAATGGCAGGCATGAAATACATCCACTCGGCATCGGTGGTCCACCGAGATTTGAAACCGGGTAACTTATTGGTAAACGCGGATTGCGAGCTAAAGGTCTGTGACTTTGGTCTTAGCAGAGGGTTCAACTCAGCACCAGACGACAATCCAACGAATATGACGGAGTATGTCGCTACACGCTGGTACAGAGCTCCAGAGATTATGCTAGCATACAGGTGAGATATTTCAATCTGGAAGCTGTGATTAACCCAACCTCCTTTGCTACAGAGCTTATAATACGGCGGGTGGGTACAATTTCTATTACCTATCCCCCTTCTCCTCGTTGAACCCTTGATAGTTGACGTATGGTCCATTGGTTGCATCATGGGCGAGTTGATACTCGGAAGACCTATGTTCAAGGGAAAGGAGTGAGCGGAACTGCTATTCCTCGATTATCCCACCTAACTCTTGTCGTCCGTAGTTACGGTCAGCTTCACCTTGCTAATTCTTGCCGAAGGAAGACTGACAAGCACCGGTAGTGGATCAGTTAAACAAGATCTTGGAAGTACTAGGTGCGTTGTATTGTTCTGCACGAGTCTTACCAAGGTCATGCTCATTGTACCCGTAGGCACGCCTGACGATGAGGTTATCAAGAGGATAGGAAGCGAAAAGGCGAGTATCTAGAAACTCCCGGTAATCCTTTACCGCTCATCCTAATAGTTAGGCGCAAGCATATATTCGGTCGCTCCCATACAAAAAGCCACAGCCTCTCTCGAGGATATTCCCTGCTGCCGATCCACAAGGTAGCGACTAGTAAATTTCGGTTCATGATTCAGAACACTAACCATCATAAACGATTCAAGCATTGGACTTTGTCGGCCAACTTATCACGTTCGATCCTGCACAGCGTCCCACTGCGGAGCAAGCCCTCACCCACCCTTGGCTCGCCACATACCACGACGAAAGCGACGAGCCTACTTGCCCACGCGTCTTCGACCGTTGGCGACAAATCGAGCAGCTTGAAACATTAGACCAATACCGCGACGCTCTGGCCAAAGAAGTCAGGGACTGCCGTCGGGAAGTGCGGAATATGGCTGCATTATCGCCAGAGGTGGAGGGAAGGATTCCGGCTGCTATCCAAGAGGAAGTGGACCTGTCAACTGGTGGTCCAGAAAAGGGATCACCACAAGTGCTTGCGAGATCACTGTCTCCTGAGGAACGATTTAGTCGCCGTGTCTCACGAAAAGCAAGCCTAGAACCCGGTGCCACGCAACCAACGATCCCAGAAAGTGCCGTTACATTCCCTGGGACGGGTGATCCAGTTGTCGCATATTCCCGCCGTTCGATGTTCGGCCAACCGTCTCGCACAAACTCGACGTATTCGATCCATCGAGCCACGAATTCTGAAGTTGTGGAAGGTCAAGGTAGCAGTACGATTTCGTTCCCTACTGCTACGGAGTACGTCATGGCTGGTCGGCATCGAACAGCGTCGTTGTATACGTCGGGTGGGGATGGCGGTAGCGACGTTGGTGCAGACGTGAGGAGGCTGCTGAGGACATTGTCGACCGTGTCTATCTATGAAAGTGGAGAAGGGCTAGCCGGCGGTTTAGCGGACGTCGCACCGATTGGAAAATACATCGTTCAGAAGGATCGTACTGGAGATGAAGCTCTTCCATCGGAGATGCCACGAGAAATTAGGGGAGAGGAAAATACGGAAAGTCCTAGTGTACATGAAGATAAAGATGGAAGCGGGGGAAAGCGGCGGTTTCAGGTAGGATGAGAGGTCGTGGAATACATCTAGATTCACATATACTCCCTAGACATGGACCATAGGCAATCCTTATATCCATTCCCGCAAATAAACAAATTGTACATGATTAGTAGATGATACAACGTTATCGATACATGAATTCAATCAAGATAGAAAGCAGGTATTATTGGTATCAATCTCCTAGCTGCTGCCTGATCTCTGAATGGGAGTCAGCATATATCTTGCACATATAAGGATGACACTCACTGTCAATGATGTCTAGATACGCAGCCGTTGCAGGACTGTCTGGGTATTCATCCATGAAGCTGACTCCATAATCTGCACTCTTCCCTATCCGAGGGTCGAGCGGGACGGCGCCCAAAAATGGCACTTTCATATCCTCCGCGAGCCGTCTTCCTCCACCGGTACTCGGCTTGAAGATCTGTGATTCGCCTTTACAATTTGGGCACACGAATCCAGACATATTCTCCACAAGTCCCAACACCCGAATCCCGACCTTCCTGCAAAAGTCGATTTCGCGACGGACGTCTTGCAACGCTACCTCCTGCGGCGTAGTGATCAAAACCGCGCCGTCAATCCCACTTTCTTTTAGATACGATACGATGCTGAGATGCTCGTCGGAGGTGCCCGGGGGGGTGTCCACGAGTAGATAATCAAGGGTGCCCCAATCAACATCTTTGAGGAATTGCGAGATGAGACCGTTTTTCTTGGGACCTCTCCACATGACAGCGTCTTTCGATGATGGTAACATGAAGCCGACGGACATGACGCCGAGGTTATCCTGCACGTATACCGGTGACCAGCCGGACGAGGAGGCATGCACTTGCTCTGACGCTATGCCAAACACAGTGGGTATTGATGGACCGCAAATATCGACATCCATGATTCCGGTCTACCATCAAAAATAAGCTGCCAGATCACGAATCAGGGCTATAAGACATACCTGGACATCCTCGTCTGCAGCAAAAGCCCAACCCAGCTGAGCCGTAAACGTTGACTTCCCTACACCTCCTTTGCCCGACAGAATTAGAATTTTACGCTTGACGGTCGACATCCGTTCGCGTACGAGCGGTAGAGCAGGGTCTGGTCCTCGTGTCACACCGGAGGCACATATCTCCTGGTTGGCACATCCTGCACATGCGTCGGCCTTGCCTGCTAGCTCGGATTCGGTACCCTATTGATCTGGTGAGTACAAAACTATGAAAATATGTGATATTGGCGTACAGGGCAGTGTTCTGGTGCGTTGGAAGGAACAGAGAGGGCGTTCACAGGCTCTGTAGCTCCCTGCAGGGACATCATGGTGAAGGTGTAAAAGAGACACAGAACTTAGTCATCAAGCTTCGAGGCCAAGTATAACCACAATCTTATCTTATCTAAATACTAGCGCACAAATTTGGATCTCCGAGATTCTCGGATTTTGTAAAGTCCCTCATTAATGCTCCCCAAATTCAATGTCCATAATATTCGCAACCTCGTAAGTACTACCTATGGGAGATTGCTAGTTCAGTCGTGTTTACTCCGTATTTGAGTTCATCTATTTCGTAGTTACATTTGTTATTCCGGTACTTACACGCTAACAATAATAGATATAAAATCAAATCTTTAAAACGGAAAGTTCTGCAAAATCGTCGGATACTCAGGAGACTCATTCATGAGACCTTCTAAGAATGACCTCCATATGCTTTCACCCTCGTTTCCAGTCAACGAGGCTGTCATTTGTGCATCTGCGTACTGTTCAAACCCGCCACCGGTAAATTCAACTCCGAGAGACTCTGCGGAGGGCACAGCATGGCCGACGGCCTGCGACGAAGGTTGCCACGATGGAGTATAGGTCTGAGTGGGATCTGCGTTCATAATTTGTTCATAGGTGGGAAGGCCGGGCGGGGACGGGTCCTGGTACCCCATATCAGCGAGTCCGAAGCAGTCCATCGTTGTTATGTCGAATGGCCGAGGCATGTCTGTGAACTGTGAACTCGGACCTTCGTACGCCCCTTCATTACTCGGGACAGGCAGTTCCTCGTGGGCGAGTTGAGTGCGGACATTGGAGGTGCGTGATGGGATTGATACCGGGGAGTCTAACGAGAATCGAGAGGAATGGCGAATAACCCCTTGTAGTCCTCCAAGGATATTCAATTCATCCATATGACCTGCCAGTCTCCCCAAATACAATTGTTTCGCATGATTCTCAGGACTGGCCAGATATGTGGAATAAGAGTCCTCGGCGCGACGCTTAAGGTGGTTCAATAGAAGCTACGGAGACGTTGAGTATCGCAGTATGACTCTTCATGTTGACATCTTACCATTGCTTTGGGATGCCGACATGGTTCAGCACCTTCCTCGAATAGGCTGCACGCTGAACTGAATTCAGTAAGAGCGGCCTCCGCAAGAGGACATCCAGGGCTTTTGATAACAAGAGCAGAAAAGACAACCTGAATCAAACGTCAGATACATAACACTGATAGACCATATCAAAATAGCTTACACATGCTGAGAAGATACCCGACCAGAAAAGCCAGATATGACTGATGGGTTTGGGGTGTAGGTAGTATAGGTCCTTCAAGGCCAAACACATACGGCTGACGCTTCTGAAGGTAGCTATGACGGATCCACCGAATTTGTGAGCCAACGGATTTTGAGTTTGCATCTTGATAGCAACCGCCAAGTAGTTTCTATGAAGAAACAGGAGATCTGGTTATCTTGGTTAGGGTATGATTGTTGTAGCATATTCCCGTCTTGTACTTACTCATCTCCCTCTCCACAATAAGGGCGTACTGCTGCATTGCGCTCGCGGGGTCCTTAGACCATGTCCGGTTTTCAAATCCTTGTAGGGGAGGCTGCAAATGCACGGGTATCGGGAACGACCGAATCTTGCGATCGAGGGCCATGGTTGCTTGGTACGAAGCTACCTTGGCAGATGAATTGCGAAGAGTGGGCCATAGACATGCTGCAGAGTATCGAAATTTCCACGAGTGAACTATACACGTATAAGAATCGAGTTAAGGTAGCATAATTGAACCAACTCACATCCTTCTAATCCAGAATCATATTCCTCTTCTGGAAATTTCGTATCTGTGTCTGGCAGATGGATAGAAGGGGATCTTCCAGTCGAGAAACTCTGCTCCTGTGGTTCAAATATACCCCGATCGTCCCCGTATAATACGACTCACCAACCAGGCATCCCACGAGTATAGCTCCCAGAATAACATTCTACGCCGTTGTATCTCGTCTTTACCAAGATTGAACTCGGCTCCATCTCGATCTTCGACATTTCGTCAGTGGAAACGCCGAGTATAGTAAAAGTAAAACCGGGGACTGTCTACTCACGAAGTCCAACCTAGAATAGGTGCCGTGAATATGTACTGCCAGTAGTTTGTGGATTGAAATGTGTCTCACCCTGAAACACAGCCTACCACAGATACCGATAAGTAGCCAGGTTTCTTCCGATGCAATCCCATGGGCTCTGGAGAACAGGAAGGCGTTGATGCAGAGTAATGCTTGGATAGTCGCACTCATCGCTTCTCTGACTATCGGGGCAAGCGAAATGGCAGCTGCTGCTAGTATGTGGTATCTTTCTGCTTGATGCGTAGCGTTGTGCTCGAAACTGCGCGTGACTCCGATCGCCATAACCGAGAAGAATATAGCCAGACGGTGAGGATGGATATCGTTCAGACTCGGGCACTCTGGGTCACGATATATATGGTCAAGAATCTCCTTATCGAGGTCTTGACGAGTGATTATGTTATACCTGACAGATAAATAAAAGTCATGAGCACGCTCACGGGAGGCGGCGGAGACTTACATCCAACCAAAGCGCTGGTAGTAATACTTTGCGAGTTCTGTTGCCCTCTCCAGGGTAGGTACAAAAAGCAAAAACAGGGCTTTGAAATACGAGCGATCCCGTAGCCCAAATGGGAACGCGGTGAAGAGTTCTATGACCTCAGGAGGTAGTCCTAATTCCCGAGTATCTGGTAGATCTTGAACAGCGCATAGGCTATCACCCTGCGGGTCGTGGTCGTCAACTCTGAGAAGTAAGAATTAAGAACGGACGTACAGGAATCAAACCAGCGAGATACTACAACATCGTATGGCATCAGATTGATTGATGCTCAGCAGAAAGACAATATACCTCTGATGCAGCTGTATCACCATAATATCGAGACATCCCGTCTTGATCGATAGCCAGTGAGCCGGTGCCGTCTCCATATGATCTGCGTCTCACACCCGTTCGAGTGCTGGGGTCCCGACCCTGGCTTTCTTCTGGTGGTTCAGTACCAACACGCAATTGTAGATGGGCAGCGGCGAGAGCAGATTCAAGCTCTTTGATTTTTGCAGACATGCTGTTGACTTGTTCTCCCAGCGTCTGCGCACGAGACTGTAGTACTCTTTATCGGATAAACAAAATCAGCGTCGGCTTTGTTCTTGCATCTGGGTCCCAGAACCTACTTGTTGCCCTTGGTCGCATTGAGGACACCTGTAGGTATAGTTACAAAATTTTACACCAATTATATCCCGTTGTTGACTATGGCTACTCACCATCGGGGCAAAGTGCTGCGCAACCTCTTCTGATGCACGATGAGCAAGGAGTCCTTCTAACAAAGGAGAATTCTCAGGGGACACAGGCTGATTCCATGGAGAATGCATCCGCGTACCTATCACATTTCAGTTTCGATCTGAGTGAAGAATATTTGTCGGGTTGAGATGATTCTGTGATTAGAGAAACAAATCCAGTGGACTCACCGACGACATTCTGCACATGATATAGGTCCAGTCTTGCGGGGTGCATAGGAGTCATGAGGAGAGGTCCGCGACGATTTCGATGGCCCACTTCCTTCGCTTTCAGGCGTGCTCTCACTCTGAGGAGTCTGCATTCCGAGTCGGAATTGGGGGGTGTCAACAAACTCGGAGGATCATCTGCGCTACTACTTTATGATAGAAATAGCCGCCGCTAAGCGCACCTCGTCCGATTGAATCCGGCACAGTCAATGTATCAAAGATTGAAACGACTCCCGAATCTCTCGGAGGGACGAACCGTATACAAGACGGACCACTTGAATGCCGATGGTACAGCACTAGTACTTGGTCCTCAACTCGCCTGAGACGCTTTTGAAGGACAAAGGTGCAGTAGGAATAAGTATATGTTTATTGAAATTGTTCATGTGTGCATATCAGCTTTGACTGGGTCAGGGGCTCGTCCTTGGGGCCCGGGTTTGCCGTCAACATCCGAGGCAAGTTCGAGTTCTGATATCCGGGGTGTCTCCAACGTGGGAGCCTGAGCAGTGCATTTGCTCACACGGATGTGAAGGGGAAAAAGAGAATGATAATTAATGCGAGCCAATTAACGTTGGCAGCCGGATTTGATGGCACATGTCAACCTCAGCGTTCAGTCAGGGCGGTTCAACATTGTTTGGTCAACACAGTTACGATAAGAATACAACTATTAGCTACATTTCCAACTACAGGTTCCAATTGATTGTACAGTTTGGATTTCTCTTCTGCTCTCCACCCCCTCAATCATCTCCGCAGCCCTATCCTCCAAAATTATTAGGACTTACACAACTATGCACTCACATCTAGCTCCACAGTAGATCTTGTCCTAACGAGACGGGGAAGAATTGGTCCGAGCCATATTTCATCATTCACTGCTGTCCGATGGTTCAATCTCGACGCGCCGTGGCTTATGTTGTGGTACAGGCGCGGTAGAGGAGGGGAGAGTCCTGGCTCGGCGAGGTTGCGGAGCTGTGGTACTGCTCCAGACCACTTTGCCTCGCCCATCAGTTAAAAATGGAGGATCGACGTCGTGGACAGGTTCGTATGGTTTCGCTGCCTCCTCTACTTGTTCATTGGCGGAGTGCTGAGCAGACACTTCCTCTACGCTTATAGTAGACACTTCGGCGTGAGATACAACTTCTGAGGGCGGGATTGGTTCTGACGAATCAGAGGGAATGTCCAATGTGTCAATATCAGCCTCTATTATGTCGCCAGCGCCATAATCAGATGCTGTGGAGTCGTCCAGCAGGCTAGGATGTAGGGGAACATCTGGAGTAGGTATTAGACCCAATGTAGGCGACAATGACGAAGGTTCAGGAGCCGGCTGGTTCGACCGATGAACTAGATCATTATAGGATGCAAAGTAGGGTGCAAAGTCGAAGAACTCTTCTAGCTCCGGAGAAGCCAGGTGAAGTGCGGGGGGACTTGAGGGGGCTAAAGACGGGCCACTTGATTGAGGCGGCTCCCCGCCATCCAGAATAAAAGTCATAAAGTGGTCCGCCTAAGATCGCATGAAGGCCGAGATGAGATTAGTCTAGGAACTGATATGGAAGCAATGGATAGGTCATCTGGCGAAAACACCCACCAGTCGAGATAGAAGGTTTTCGTTGCGAGCAATCTCTTCCTCTGCAACGTGTAAATTGTCAGATAAAGCTCCATCTTCTTCATCGTCCAAGAATTCGGGAAGATTGGCACGTATGGCATCTATAGCTGCGTGAATATCTAGAACGACTGGCTCAACCAACTGGTCGAACGGCCCAAAAAAGTCGTCATATCTTCGCTGGGACTTGTGCTAGTAAAACTCCGGTTATGAAATGAAACAATCCTTGATTTGATTTGATCATTACTTACCTTCATATAATAATCGACTCCCATCGGGAATTCATGCGTCGTGCCATCTTCGTTTCGATGTTGATAGAAGCAGTCGTTGCCAAATGGGCAATATCGGGAATAAGAGGGTGACCGTTGAAAATGCCTTCATACGCACAACAATACTAGGTTAGTTATGCACGCCAGATGGGAGATGGATCTTACTAACCTACAAGGCACGCGAGCCATACTAGCCTTGTATTGTTCTATCGCCAACGCTTTCCTAGCGTCCGTATCTTTGTAGAACAAGCTTGAAGGCGTCACAAACTTTGAAGGAGCGCGACAAAGAGGACACATCTTGGTCACTCCTGAGCCGACCACGTCTACGCCCTTCCCGTGAGGATCGCGCCATTCCCTGATACACTAACAGAGAGAACATTTACTTAAGTGAACTTGGGGGTGCTGTGAAGAGTACGATACCTCGAGACAGAACACATGGGAACATCCTCCTGTAACCTTCTCAGTAATTGCGATCTCTGTTAAGAACACATCACTCACCTAACAAGCCATACGTTACCGGTTCCTCATAGCATATACAGCAGATATGCTCATATTCGTCGGTATCTGGCACTTCTACAGCCGCAAACCCGGAAGGTGAGGCATCAGGTTGAGCATGCACGAACCAACACTTTGCCCCCCGCTTGCAATACCCAGCGGCGTAGAATTTGCAAGTCTTGCTCTTGTCATACGGTGTGATCTTCTCCTCTTTGCCGTGCAAAAACTTGCATGTTCTCCCCGCAAAGCAACCTTGAGGAGTCGTATAGTACCTGCATATACCCCGAGCCTTGGATGTCACTGGCCTCGCGCTGCTCATCGCGTCCCCAAGGGTATCAAAGTGAAGATAGCCACCGATATCAAAGGTTGATAGTAGGATTGTAGACACTAACGTGAAGGGGGTGGTTGACTCGGAGAGCGTCAGAGTCTCAAAGAGATGGCCGACCCCGTCAACGAGTCGTGAATCGGGAATTGTGATCTTGCCTAAGCGATAATCCCATATTAGGTTGCTTTTCATCGGAGTGTGTCGGGGTTTGTATCCATACCCTTATAAGACCAGTCAAATTTTACCTTCGCCGTCCACCCTCTCTTTCTAGTTGGCCATCGCATTTCATAGGTGTGTATTAGTGCCTCTTATCTTCTAAAGGCGACTCTTCGTGATTCTCCTTCATATGATGTTTGAGGCATTTGGCTTTAGCAGGGTCCTCCTGCGTTGCAGAAAATTATCTCAGCTACCTTCGAGCAGCTGCTTTGGCAGTATGCTCGCTATTTCTGATTCATTTCCATCTACCTGTTAGTCATTCAACATTACTGACTATCCACCTCCCAGATCCGAATCATTATTATGGATGCAACGGGTCCTGATATTTTGTCTTATTGGAATTGCTGTACATTGATCATGAAACATACAATTGTACATTTTGCCTGCAATGCTTAGATTGTGCCTTCAGCCTTTCAGTTTCTCGACGCCTTCTGGTAATTCATAACCTCCTTGCTTGCGGACCTGCGTAGATGGAGTGAGTAGTGGGGACTTGTAGGCAGTGAAAGATTTACTTCATCAAATACATCCATGAGAAGCAGGCTCTTGTCGTGTCCCCAAGTCTCGCTCTCCAATCTGCCATCCCTGATACATCTAGCAACTTCGTCTGCCTCGTAGAACCAGCCTCCGCCAGCATGAGAGAACTTCTTCGTTTCCTCTCTCACAACCGTGCCGCTCCCTGGCTTATCGAAGTACTGCACAGTGAATGACAATGGACGGTAAATGGGTGGTTGGATGAGGATGTTGCCGTTCCGGTAACGGATGGTCACTCCTGGAATAGGTGCAGGCAGGTTGATGCTGCAGCTGAGGATGGCTTGTGCCTCCAGGTGTTCGGTGAAGTTCAGAGTGAAGACAGTGCTTCTATCGACGCCTGTGAGTGGTGTCTTGAGTATCGAGCCGGTGATGCTCGTTGGTCGCGCTTTCTTGTTGGTCGGGTGTTCGTACAGAGCAAGCACCGCCCAGATCATCGGGTAAGGCCCCCTGTTTATAAGAGTAATTAGTCCTACGCATTGCAACTCCCGCAGCTTCTTCCATATTACTCACAAGTCGAGCAAAGCACCTCCGCCAAGTTTAGGATCCAAAATTCTGTGTGTCTTTGGAATGTCTACCGAAACGAGTCAACTCACGGAGAGAGGCGAAATTTGCCCGTGTTATGACTCAAGTACTCACTCTCAATGTCGAAGTCGCCCGACAGATCAGCATGAAGCACAACTGGCAATCCCAGACTGCCCTCCTCTGCAATACGTTTGACCTCCGCAGCGATAGGCTGGAAGCGTGTCCACATAGCCTCCATGAAGAAGAGGTTCTTCTGCTTGGCAAGTTTCAGGAGGTCGCGGAGTTCAACCGCGTTTGACGTCGTAGCTTTCTCGCAAAGGACGTGCTTGCCTGCGAGTAGTGCATCTCGTGCGTTCTCGTAATGCATCGTATGCGGAGTACCTAGTGGATAATTTCAGCACTGCTAGTTGACGACTGTCACAGTACGTCTTACCGATGTAGATAGCAGTTACATTCTGAGAATCATGATCAGAAGATGTATTCTGAGTATTGAACAAGCTGCTTCACTCACAGGATCGGCGTATACTTCATTGTAAGTTCCATACGCCCTGATGTTGGGGTTGCCTGGTGCGTGCTCCTGGATGAACTTGTTGGCACTCTCGACACTGCGAGATCCAACGGCTATGACTTCGTGCACTACGTCCTGCACATTTCGCCTGTTTCATATTATTCATGATAAGCCTGTGGTGCTCCAGTATACGGCAAAGCTTACGTCTTGGGATCTACAAGGAGATCCTGGGGGTATGATTGATAAGTATCAGTCGGTGTATTTGACACTCGGCTGCATCGCACCTTTACAAAGACAGAGGCAATCCAGCCAGTAGATATGACACCCCAGCGAAGGACGAAAGGTTGCGACTCGAATGCTGCCATGTCTGGAAGGGCGATTTAACGAATATGAAGAGAAAGGGCCCCATGTCTTTAAATAATTTTTATGTAGAGTGCGAGTGATTTCGGTGAGTAAGACGACCCACGCCAATGGCGCAAGATCATGAGGACTTGGAGGTCATGCAGACCTCCGCGGTCCGCTCCAGCCGCAGAGAACGATTGATGTTTTAGTAGTACGGAGAAACCCTAGATAGCGACTCAACGATGAACAGTATACTAGCTACAGCGGCGTGTATACAAAGCAGCCACCGGCGCAAAATAAATGAAATAGGCTACATCTAGGGTATAGTCCTTAGAGCCTCTCTGATCGTACTTCGCTCACCCAACAGCGCAAACATCTGCCACCTCTGATCCCTGACCTCTCGGTCTTTGAGTAGGAATTCCTCGTCGAAAGCTTCATTCTCTCCAACCGCCAGCTTCATAGCCGCTGCCGACTTGTTTGGCAAAACAGCGGGTGATACAGTAAACAGATTATCGAACGAAGACGCGGACAAATGGCTACTTGAGTGTCGTCCGGATGTCTTGATTGATGTGATGGCGTGAGAGGTGGATGTCAAGGAGAGGGCTTCCGTTATGAGTTGCTTTAGCTTTGCCTGCATGGAATGGTGGGATGAGTATTCGCCGAAAGGAGGGCGGATGTCACCTACCTCGAATCCAAGCATCATTAGTGAAGACACCTGTCTCGCAGGCGCGCCGAGGTTATGCTGCGCTGATATTAAGTTTATTCTGTCTGATATATGTTGTAATGTTGGTGCACGAGTGATTGAAGCTAGGTGTAGGGGTAATCGACTCCCTGGTGGCTCTATGTGAAGGATATCAATCATCAAGCTACCAAGGACGGCAGACTACAATCATACCTCCACGTTCATTTAGTAGCACGACCCCTCTTTCGTCGGCAATCTCGTCCCTCCCCTTCCTAGGTTTGCGTTCCGTACTAAGTGCCATACTCTCCAGGCTTCGCAGTCGATCGCGTTCTCTCCTCCCCATGCCTATCGTCCATCGTTTAAGTCTAGAAGACCGAAGGGTAGTCACATCATCGTCTGGCCCTTGATATGGGAGCGTCCGCCGTCGTTTTCGAGGTGGTAGTTTTGGGGCTTCCGGTGGAGGTGTCGGAGGTGCGAGGTGCGCAGAAGTGTCGAATAGAGACACTATAAGTGAGTTATGTAGCTGCACTGGGGGGCGTAAGTCAGCTCGCAAAGACTGCATAATTGTGAACGAACGTACTGATAGGAACGTTGTCCTTGCCGAGACAGTCCTTTATCTGCTCGTCATATTCGGTCCTGGATATTGACCCACTGACGTATTGCTGGAGGGTACTGTAGTATAGTGGCGCCTTGGGGCCTAGTGCTGTTGAGAGTTGCGTCTTTATCGTCGAAGTCGACGAGAGAGACATTTGAGATGTATGTGGGTTGAGTCAATGTGGTCCGAGCCACTCATTGTTTCTGCGGCTCGGGCTAACCCTATCCTAGGGGTGGCCTTTTGATCCGGCGGTAGCGTGAGTCCTTCGGTGGAACAGTCAGTCGTCTCTCACCATCGCCATCCTTTAAACATTCATCTTTATCATGTCTACCTACGATGCAGCTTCGCAGCAGGGGACGCCTTACGCATACACTCCGGTGGCGGCTGGCTCTTCCTCGCAACTAGCAACACCCGATCTCTCTCAAGTGGCAAGCACGTCTACACAACTACCACTACCAGCCCAACCTGCGCCCCCACAGTCGCGTCAAGCCGCAGAAGAAGCGAGAAAAGACAGGACCCTAGCAGAGTTCTTGCTTATGCTGGATGATTATGAGCCGTTGGTGCGTTCTGGCGCTCTGTGATGGATTGAGAGTGGTGGATGCGAGTTTGCAAGGATGGTTGAAGAGCAGAAAACGCGGTATTGACACGCTGTGGCTCGTCGTTATTAGATCCCCAACGAGGTTACGGATTACTATCTGCAGAGGGTAGGGTTTGAATGCGAGGATGTTCGCTTGTGAGTGTACACCCTTTGCTCGCTTTCCGCGTGACCATCTGCTGTTGAGATTTATGCAATGGGTCTCACAGGAAACGTCTACTTTCCTTGGCGGCGCAAAAGTTTGTGTCGGACATCGCTGCGGACGCATTCCAGCATGCACGAATACGAGCGAATGCAACTGGCAGTCGTTCGCGAGCACCGCAAACGGGTCCCGCGGCCGCAAGAGTACGAATTTTCTGCTGTATGAATTTCTGTGCTCTGACCTATCCTTCTTCCAGGACAAAACCAAAACAACATTAACGATGGAAGATCTCAGCGCGGCTCTGTCAGAATACGGCATCACTTCACGCAAACCGGACTTCTACATGTAACCAGACTCCACTCTCCAGTATTCGTAACTCGTCTAGCATTCCTCAGTCTTGAGAGCGACTTAGATGAGTATACAGTACGCACTCTGTAACCCCTTGTTATCTCGTACCATTTGTACACTATGCAATGACACTACTTCGCTGTCAGTCATGAGTATGGTGTCATTCTTTACACGAAAGCAATAAGGTATCTGTAGATGGGGAATTTAGCCCATCGCGCACATATTAGGCAGGTACACAATGCTCAGGCTTACAGCGATGGTACATATCAAGCATGGATGCGATACCAATTGTTAGGCCATTCATTATTACTGGTCCCTGAAAAAGAAGAGATAAAGTAGGATACGACTACACAATCATAACGACGATAGCACATGAGTAGCAATGCTCGATTCTATAACGCATACGACCCTATCTGTAACACTAGTGGTCTCGTATCGCCGCTTCTGCAAACGCAGATACCGCACCAGTCAGCACTCGTGCAAACAACGCGTCAAAAAATCAAAAAGGACTCACTGAAGAACTCATACGATAACCAGCATAGGGCATTACTTGGCATAAATGTCAACACCCGTGGGGCCAACCCCCTCGCAAACCCCCTCATCCCATCCCTCTTCCAGATTATCCGGAACGCGTCCCTAAGGCCCCTGGCATTTCGGATCTCTGGGTCAGACGACGACCCTCGCGTCTGCAAGAGTGTCTTTGCGACATCCAGCGGGGTTGTCACCGCTCCTGCCACACCGCCAGCTAACCCACCAGAAATGATATGCGTAGTGGGTGAATAGACGCCCGATGGGTTGAGGAAGGATTTGAGTTGCTCGTATACTGTGAATTGGACGGCAGTAAATGGGACCGTCATGGTGAGGGTGGTAGGGTAGGAGATGTAGAAGGCGTTGAGGCCTTCATTTCGGTAAACCGTGCGGGCGCAGGTGAGCGCCGAACGGAATTCCGACTTGTGAACCTGCATTCGCTGTTTGATCACTGAGAAGCCTCTTGAGCTTAGAATGAAGGACCAGGCGGGTCTATAGGTACTTACCATCAAATGGGTTCATGAGGGCGTCGCTGGCTATTGTGGCCGAAGCACCAGCTACGGCTAGAGATGTAAAAGAGAGTTTCAGGATCGTTTCAAGATGGCAAATCGCGCAATAAAACGGTGCGAAATGTGGCTTGAAATTTTGGTACTTACAGGTCGCGATCCACTGATTCCGGCCTCCTTCAATATTTCCCCCAGCAAACTCCTTCACAGCTTCGTACGTCCCGAAATGCACTGCGTGGGCAGGGCCCGCACCCATGATCACAGACGACACTCCCCTCCACAACGCACGTGCACCCTCCGTCGCCGATATTCGTGTGAATGCATTGCCGATCCCTGTATATACCGCTGCAGGCGACGTCGCGAAGACTTGCATTCGCGTCTAGTACGAGGACCTCACGTTTTCAGAATGGTAGACTCAATTTTGAGCGAAGTTGTGACCCACTTTAATGCTGTCCACTGGGAACATGACGGCATGTTCTGTTATTCCAGCCTAAAAAATCGCAGTCAGCCTTATCAATTCCAGTATACTCCGTTATTTCTCATCCGCAACCTCCGCAACTCTTCTTATTGTCCATAAAAACTGAATTAACTCACCAATGCGCCTGCCATCATACTAACCTAAAGTAACGCGATGGTCGTATTAGCTTTTCCTTCATGCCGACTTGAAAATAATCTTGGACACTCACACCAAGGCCCGCGTTGGGAGGAAGAGCCTCATACTCGATCTCTTCAAGTCCTTCCATTGTAAAAAGCGGCGTTATCGATTGCTCCCTCGATTCCGGGGGCTAGGAGATCGTACAAAGAGGAAAGAGAAACCGTGGTCTTAGTTCGACAGGCGGGTTTTGGAGCTCTGAAGATGAACCAAGCGCAGTCGCAAGCCTTGCTCCGCGGGATAACTGCGGTAGCTTTCGGACGACTTTATCAGAGACAAATTCAATATTGGTTGGGTTTCTCAAGTTTAGGACTCACTCTAACGGGTCTGACCCGTCAACCACTACGAGAGGCGATATATGCAGGTGCGGCTGAGCCTGCACGGGGGCCTTGGGACGAGTGAGGTGAGAGGAGGAAGCAAGGCAGGCCTGAGGTAGAGACCACCTGAGAGAGTTATCACACGGATGCGGGATTTTAGCACACTCGGTCAGGGATACCACGCGGCGGGCCAATTGCAAGTTTCTCAGGCAGAACTCGGTGGGAGAGATTTAACTTGGGGGGCGGACGACTGGACTCGAACGCAAAAAATAGTCTCCTCGTAATATTCCACACTCAACACCCGCCCTCGTCGGCGATAGCAGTGACTCGCAGACGCACATCCACATCGTGACCGGGTGAAAGCAACAAGCACACCAAGATTTCGCTTTGTAAACCGTACAATAATACATTACGCCCCCCTTCTGTTTACTTTTCGACCAAGTTTACCACCTTCGCCCAACTTTACTGCGCTTGCTGAGCGGCGAAACGGTTGTGTTCATCAATGTCACTGCGCAACGAAGGAGAGTTTCGGAATGAGGAGAGATATGCAACAGTCAGCAACAGCCAATCACAGCGACGAGCAAATTAGGACTTACATGGCTTCCCACGGGTAGTCCAGCCTATGGGAGAAGAGCAACGGCGATCAGCAAACTCTTTTACAGCCTCGAGAGTGGGAGAACTCTCACCAGACATCGTCCACGTCCGCGCCGGCATAGTATCTACGACATATGATCAGTCAGGTGAAGGACAGCGGGGCCCGGGGAAAGAGACACACGGAAGATCGGAAGGGAGTACTCCGAGCTTGGGCTTGACTTTGTTGTGTACAACGAATACTGCAAACTTCGTGCGTTGGGCCTCACGCTCTGATTCTGGAAGGGCGAGAAGTTCTTTCTCAACATCCTTCTGCAATTCAGATACAGCATATCTAACAAACGGTTTGATAATCAGATACTTGCTTTCACATACAACTAACCTACTTACTGGAGTGTTTTGCGAGAGTCATCGATTTCGTCCTGGAGTATATGCACGTCAGGATACTCATATGCCGAAAGAGATAAATAATACATACAACGATCAGTGCTCTTCGTCCAAGAAGGATCTTCGCTCCCTCTGGGCCTCTATAATCGAGGCAGTTGTTAACTATCTTATCAACTCAAGGATACAATGAGTTATGTCTCACAGCCACTGGGTACGAATGACTTCCGTGCCGATCTGTTCAGCAGTAGTTCCTGGAAGTGCCTCGTACAGGGACAAGCCGATGGCAACAATCGGAATGTTACGCTTCGTAGATGCGTCTTTCAGGAACGTGCGCTACGTAAGATAACATAGGATTCAGTAGCTGGCCGCCACTGGTATGGGAGGTTACTCACAAGGACGCGAGCAGGGAAGAATCCTCTGTATACAAGGGTTACATTTGTTCAAGACAACATCAAAGCAAGGTATACTCGCCCTCCACCTGAGAAAACCAAATCAATTCGTGCGTTGGGAAGCAAGTGTTTAGTGCATACCGATTGCAATAAGCATATCTGGCTTGAACTCTGCAATTTTCTCAGCAGAAGCTCGGAGGAGCCTGTGAATATCATCGTAGGTTGTGCGGAAGTGTTCTGGCTCAGACATGACGAGGACAGCGAAGGAGAGAAAGGGGAGAGAGGTAAAGATAGAGAAAATATCAGGGAACTGCGAGATCGGAAATCTGTGCATTGAGCTTGGCCAGATCTGATCTGATCTCAGATCATATGGCGCTTGATTTCAAGTCCACCGTCACTTTTCTTCACCTTTATTATTTATTCTGCGTTGTCGCGGAAATATCAAAATCACCGAGGACGCTATATGTCGGAATCAAACGGGAATGCTGGCAGTTCCAATCCAACACCATCAAAGGCCATTGCAAGTCTGGCAAAAAAGCAGGGAGACGTGACTCGCATGGGTGCGCAGAAGCTCAAGTTTGTCCCAACGCTGCCGGCGAGACGGAAGAAGGAGTGAGTACGTTAACGTTCTTTCACCACATATTATTGTTGAAACTGACTGATCACCGTCTTTCTCTCTCCTCCGTTACTCAGGGAGGTCAAGGTTGGACCTTCCACCCTCTGCGTTTGCCATGTGTTGATTACTGGATTATAGGAAGAAGCACCTTCAGCAACCCCCTCATCCTCGGAGCGAGGACGTGGGCGTGGGAGAGGAGATGGAAGGGGACGAGGGAGAGGGAGAGGAGGCGAAGGTAAAGGTGCGGCACCACGACCACCACCGGTTGAGATGACCGCAAGCGGTCCCTTTGCCATGGGACCTGCATTGGCTGGGACCTCCGCCCGTCGCACTGCCCCCCGTTCGAACTTCACTCCTGTCATTCCTCAAGGACCGGGAGCATCGTCACGTCTAGGTGCTGGGCTTACACAAACTACTGCACCGTCACTAGGTGTGAAACGAGAGCTAAACGACCTAGGCGTGTCTGGGCAGGGCAAGGGCAAGAAACTGGACGAAGATGAAGGAGAAGTGTATTCAGATCCTGATGAGGGTGTAGAAATCGTTGATATGGAGAATGTCAGGACAATGGATTGGATGGCCCCGGAGAGTTTAAGGAAAGACAAGGAGAGTCGGAAAAAGAAAGTGAAGAAAGAGGAGAAAATCAATGTGGATCCGAAAGGGAAAGGTACGTCTCTTTGAATCTTCTTAAATTCACTTTGTTCTCAGTCATGATAGGTGTCGATATGTCCGGTACGACTAGCGGAACAACAAGTGCTGAACCAGAGGAACTTGGGAATGTCAATTTAGCAAATGCTTTACATCTTAGCGACAGTGAGGATGAAGAAGAACTCGAGGACATCATTGACGACTTCGCTCTGGCGATGGATATGGGAGTGGTCTGTGCATATATTATTTTATTATCCGACGCATGCCTCTCATATCGTGTCGGTTTTAGGACGAGGACGTTCGACAAGAACGGCTTTATTTCTTCCAGTTCCCAAGCCCCCTTCCTACCTTCTACTCATCATCTCCCCGCCCCGAGGCAGAGCATGAAATAAATGCTACAGAACCTGAAGCGAGTGGAACCAGTAAGGTTAAGTTCGCTGAGGATACAAAACCAGCCGCACCTGGCGCCCCACAGGTCCAGCAGGAAGAGTCGGCAGCCGATGCCAAGGTCGACGGTGTAATCGGACAATTGGAAGTGTATAAGAGTGGTGCAGTGAAAATGCGTCTCGGCAACGGCATTGTCATGGATGTAAGCTTTCGATCCAATGTTTTACTCGTAGAAAACAAACTGATTATTGCTTTGCTTTCTGTAAGGTCACGGCTGCTACACAGCCATCTTTCCTCCAACACGCCGTGTACATTGACTCTGAAAACAAGCGGTTGTGTGTCTTAGGCGAAGTCAATCGACGATTCGTGGTGTCACCAGACATTGAGACTCTGCTGGCCAGCATGGAAGCTGCCGATCACCCTGCGCCACCAGAATTGGAGATTGACGGATTGATCAGTATGGATACTACTTAGCCTGTCGCCTTTTCTACAAAGTTAATTCCGGTGATTAACTCAGAGTCATGACGAGTTGAAAGTATAAAATACATTGCCCCAAGTATTTAGCTCATAGATGAGTATGTACTGCGTACTACATACAATTATAGCTCTTCTAGAAGTGCTCATACTGTTAACACATGCTAGTACTGTCACCGAAACTATGACTGCGGTGGGGCTTCCACCACCATCTGTTCCTCAGGTAATGGAATGACCTCTGCCATGGGACTCTCGCTCGCGCTTTTCGCGGCAGTGGCATTCGAGTCGTCCTCTGAGAAGATATCAAGCAAGCCAGCAACGCGCGCTTTGTTGCCGGCCTTTTTCATCACGTATTCGCGCAACCCCGCTTTTAGACTAGGTTGTTTGTCTGCCAGCTCGCGTAGCTGATCTTTAGGGAGTTGAAGGAGGGCTCCGAAACTGGCAGGAGCGATGACTTTGGCACAGCGAATGAATCCTTCCCATAGGGGTGGATTTGTCCATATCTTCTTGGTGATGAGTCGAGTCAGGAGCGTACTAGATACAAAGCTGACAAGGGACCGATATGTCGTGACTGCTTGGATAACCTACCGAGAATAAAATTAGGCCATGGCACAAACACTTCCATCGGGCTAAGACTGCTTACCGTACGAAGAAACAATGTCGGAAGGACTGGCTCATCGACCAGTTGGTTCATCACAACCGCTAAGATTTCTGAGCGGAAAATGTCCGACATTGAGAAGCACACGCCAATCGCTAATGCTTACTTCAGTTCCTATGTTCTACCAGAACTGCTCAAGAAAGACTTACCCTCAATAGCCGCCTTAAGACCGATTTCCTTTTCGGACTCGTGTAGGAGAACCATGAGCTCGGCGGGTGTGAGAAGCTCGGTTTGGCGGTCCCGCGGCAAGTTCGACGTGACGCTTCCAAAAGTCTGGGGCGGGGTAGTGACGATTGAGCTGAACACGGACCGCACCAGGTTCTTGGGCTCTTGCTTCCCGTTGAGGATCGAAACAATGCGTGGAAGATGCCGCAGAATATCCGCCTGCGAAATCCGAGGACATTTTCGGGTTCAAAAAGGTTGAAGAACGTCATACTATACTACTCACCTTGTCCATCTCCGCGATTATGGGGATTAGGAAACGTGCATCCAAATCACGTTCGTTTATAAGCGACTTGACAAGTGCGACCAATTGTCCGCTGGGTCTGCCATTTTCCGTGAAGATGGTCAGTACCCGAAGTGCAAGCGTCTCCGCACCAGGAGGGAACGTCCTCAGGAGCGTAAGTAATTTGCCATGAGACGAGCCCAAAGCCCGGATGAGGGGAGTGATTAGCTGCTGAACAGTCTCCTGCACCGTCTCTTCCATGCCGCCGTACGCTGCGAATATCCTTAACACTACAGTTAGTGAAGCACTATCAGGATGAGAATATTCACGAACTCATCAAGAAACTCGGGGACTTTGGTCGACAGTGCGAAGAGAAGTTCAAGATGTTGCAGGATCTGGTCACTCTCAGCTGGAAGCTCCAGCTGCTCTGGAAGATATGGCGTTTGGATGATTTCTTCCTGCGGCAACTGACCGTCCTCCATGTTCTCGTCGTGTATTCCATCAACATTACCATTTGTCTGTGTCTCTGGCGGTTGATGATCCTTAGGCCGAGATTGCAAACGCCTGAGGAGCTGGAGAGCGAAGTCCCGAATCATACCGGCCATGGGTTCAGAATCTGGTATCCAGCGCTTTACGGTGTTGATCGCTGCCCCTCGCGTGATTTTGTCTGCAAGGTCATGTTAGTCTCTAGAATGGTTATTACTCAGAAGGTATACATACCGGCATGGGTTGTCAACTCGAGTAACATGTTCATTGCTTCGGCGCGTAAGGACGGACGTTGCGCAACGAACTCCCTCAGAGCGGCAAAGCCGACTTGTCTCCTGCAAAAATAGTCATGACTGTTGAATATGTGGTAACGTGTCATTATAACTTACCGATCTGGCTCTACACACATCTCGCGTAGGAGGCTCATGACATCCGGAGGTACGGCTGGAAGATCCAGTAGGAATCGAGAAAACGTCCGATCCTTATTGTCGAGATGAGTTTGGTATACGGCTACGAGCTGATTAAGCCATATTTCATAGTTTGGTCGCTAAAGGAATAGCGTGTTATTAAGCACACAACTTCAAGATTCAGCTGTACTTACCCAGTTCCGCTCGTCCTGGCTGCGGATCTGGTCGTTATACCACTCTTCGTTCATCCAAGTAGTTGCGAGACGTACTCTGTCCATCATGTGAGACATAGGGACCGGAAGTGATAATCACATAAGCTTACCTCGCAGAGAAATCTGCCATGATATAATCACACAGTGTTTGTCGGAGACGATCTTGATGCGCATACAAGAGGGATACTTTGCTGTCTTCATCCATCTCGGTACCGTCATCGTCAGGATCCGAATCCGAAGATGTCGGATCCACAACACGGGTGATCAACCGTACCAACAGAAGCATCCACATGTCTGCGGGAGTGGTACCTGAGGCATCCCCAGCGTCGATCACCATATCGTGCGAAGCAAGGTCCTTCGCACCGTCCCATATTCGAACGAGAGAACTGCGCACTAGGGCCTCTTTCGCCTCTTCTGGAAGATCTTTTGGTGCAGTTAGCTTGAATTCTTGATTATCCAGAGATATGTTCATGTCTTGATCCAGTGAGAGTCCCTCTTCGGCAGCCTCCTCCTGATCTCCTGACAGCTGTTGAACATCAAGGTAAGAGAAAATAACCACAAAGTGCGGGATTCGAGCATCTGACCTCTAGGTTAAGCTTATCAGGTTCGTACTCAAGCTCCTCTTCATCAATATCCATTTGTAGTGGGTCGACCGGTTCCTCCTCTTTCACTACAGGGGGCGTCTGAGACTGCTGGCGAGATATCTCGACTTTTCTTAGGAATTCTGGAACAGGTGTTGGATATTCGGATGTTGTAGGACCAGTGGGAGGCGAGACGTGCGATCTTGAAGGTCCGATGGGGGGAACGGGAACAACGGGTGCGGATGGGATGGCTTGTGAAGTAGGTGGCGGAGTAGGGGTATGGCCGGATGAGGACGCGATTGCAGCTGGTGATGTAGATGCAGAGGACACGGTTTTTCCATGTCGATAGGCCTGAACAAGACCAATCAAGGCAGGCTCACTAAATGCTTGTAAGTTCGCGACAATAAGATCAGTTACAAGGGAGGCCGGGAGGCTAGTGAAGTCGAATCCGGAAAGGAAGGTTGCAGAGGGTGAAGATGTATCTGCCACTAGCTTTTGTCGTTTAGTATCAGGAGTATCGGTTGTTGGGATAGCGGAAGGTGGCCGCTTCCTAGACTCGACTACGGCCAATTTGCGTTGCTTTTCCTCGATTGCCGCTGCCTCCATACGCTGTGCCTGGGTCGCCAGTGCAGCTTGTATCTGCCCTCCAAACTGTGCACCCTGAGGTCCGCTATAAGCAAGTTAAACGAACTCAACACATGTCAACATACGCACACTCACCGCATAATGTGCATCAACAAGATACGAACACCTTTCTCAACACTCTTGATACTAAACGCTGGAAGGCCGGCCAGTTTAGCTGGAGTCCATGATGCAAGCGTAGATACCACGAGTTCCACCAATGCGGGTCGTTGTTTCGTCAGACTTGACCAACTGTTGAGGATAGACGAAAGTATATCCGTATTTCTGAGGAAGCAGATGAGAGGGGATTGAAAACGGCGGTTACAAATACTCACTGGCTGGTATACAGTATGGTGATCACCCCCTCCAGAAGTTTCAGTCCCTCGGCTTCGAGAGCAGGTACCGACATGAAAGGATGATCCGTTGGACACATGGCGAGGTTGGGATCATTCCTGTTCTGGAGCTGAATAAGGAGGACCACATATAAGTTACGTTTCAATAGCTATTAGCAGTGGGTCTCGCTCACCCTAGGATCGTTGACCCCTCTAGTCTGCACCAGGATCACACGTTGCATGAACTTGATAGCAGATAGCTTGACGCCTGTAGGAGTATGCTGCGACCATACAAACTCCAGTATCCTGGCCTTAGCCTGGCAGAGGACGTCCCATTGAGGCCGGGGGTTACGACTGATGCATCTGGATAGTGAACCGGCATGTGAGAACTCATGTCGGTGGATTTTGGGAAATGTAGGGCGTACAGATGTCTGAACAACAGAGGGTAGACAGTAGAAAAACACTGTATCGCAACCTTCACGGTATGCACGTTATGTTCAGCGAGGATTGCGGCCAATGTGTCGACAGATTGAGAAGCCACTGTCAACCCAGAGTGTCAACAATAAGTTCGCGATAACTAAAAGGTAGAAACGCACATTGGGTGCGTGCCTCGATAGACAATGTAGACCGACATATGGCAAAGTGCAAGAGGTCAAGAACCCATCGCTTGAGCAGAGTGTCACCGGCGCCGGACACGGTCCTGATGAGAGTCGAGCAGAGGATAGGTATTGGACTTGGATGAGCCTCAAGAGATTCACGAAGAGTTGCCAGTAAGTCTGCTTGTTGTTGCGAGTCTGGCGGTACTGCTAACGCTGCAGATAGAGCCTGCAGTGGGTCTACAAGGTTACTAGCCATTCCGGCGACCTTTGAGCTTTCGCACTGCCGCAAAAACACTCCAATTTCGCCAGTAATTTAGCCCAGTCTTAGTACCGCAGCTGCTCAAAAAGCTCGTTACTGAAATCCCCAGAAAACCAGACAAGAACGCAGTGATTTGCAGAATAGCAAACCAGAGACAAGCGAGTGAGTTGAGCCACCAAGATCTTACGTCGCGCACTCACAGCCGGCGGAGTTTCAATCCGCATACTACATTGGTCCATCATGGTCGGTGTCTTCGTCTGCAGCTGCAAAGATTATCACACACTAACTCACGATGCATTCTGGAATTAGGCATCTCAGCAGTCACAGAGCATCCAGACCCTCCTTGAGGCGGAGAAAGAGGCCGCGAAAGTGGTCCAGCAAGCGCGCCAATGTTCGTGCACAGACGATACACTTGAATGACATACTGACCCCTGAGTCACACAACAGACAGGGTGCAGAAGCTGAAGGAGGCAAGGACACAGGCAACGAAGGAAATTGAGGAGTACCGAAAGTTCAAGGAGGAGGAGTTCAAGGCGTTCGAAGCATCGGTACGTGACCCCGTCGTCTGCCCTACAATACACGTCCCGAAGTCCATTACAGCATGTGGGTACCACCCACAGTGCACAGGTCGCGGTCGACAAAGATACCGAAGTCAAGCGTGCGGAAATAAGCAAAGCATACGGCAGTCACAAAGACACAGTTGTCAAGAAGCTGCTCGACCGTGTTGTTCTCGTGAACCCTGAGCTCCATCGAAACCTGAAGAAGGCGGAGTAGACTGCTTGGGATTCTGATACACCGCGTGCAGAACTTAAACTTGCATCTCAACACGGTCTCATGTAATAGGAATCTCTCATACCCCTACACGAAGTCGAATAGAACGGACCTTGCCAATAACCTCAAGGGCTGTCTCACTCTGTCAGGCATGCGTGTAGATCTTTCACTGTACTAATCGACCATCGCATCAAGCAGTGTAGTTGAGTAATACGACATCCATCTGTATTTTCTAGCCACCAATAGATATTATTGGTCCGTAGTTTCTGCCTTCTGGAATCCATAGAGCTTGCTGATCCTCCCACCTTGGCAGCCTTATACTTCGCAAAACAGGTAAAAGGTTCCTACGGATGTGTCGTTATCATTGTGACGCAAACGGGTCTATTCACCTATCATAAAGCTAAATTTCGATTTCACTTCCCGCACGCCAGTGTTGATGTTCAAAACAAGTCCTTTCGCAGACTGATATCTGAAGAAGCTATTTATAACGATTGTTACTGTAACAAAATTAGACAAAACATATACAATCCCGTAGCTGTAAGTCAGCTATCATACAACAGCAACTGTAGAGAAACGACGGCGAGGACAAAAGCGACACGTGCAAGCCTGGTAGCATACACCCATAATTCCACAAGAAGATACCTATAATAACGACGAACCTCGATAACCTCGCTTTCAACCATAAGGACACATCTTCCCCAACAAGTCCGCCATTGTACTCCTTCAGGTCGTTGGATAGAGCGGTTGGGCGGCTCTGCTCGCGGAATGAGAGCGCGAATGCTGCATCATGAGAGCAGCCCGTTCGTCTTCCTTCGAAATAGACATCGGCTGCCCAAACCCATCCGTAGGCGGTTTCCACGAATCCAAAAGTCCGCTTGCCTTCAAGGAAGGCAACGACTGTTGAGGCTGGAGGCCGCGCCCCCCACCAGAACGTGGTGTCGTTCCGCCTGCTGCGGCAGCACGCGTGTACTGCGCTTGATTATGAGCATGCCAAGCTGCGCTTCCCCGCGGGTTGCCGTCGGCAACAGCAGAAGCCTGCATCCTGCCTCGAGAATCCATCATATTGGCGTGCCTGTCGCGAGGGGAGCTTCTGGTAGATGACGGATGAGAGTGGTTCGCGGGAACGGACGCAGGTTGTGACGTAGAAGGAGAGTCTGATTCTGCGACAGCAAATGCAGGGGCCGAATCCCTGTGAGAGACCCCGTCGACGGGGTACGTCCGCCCAATCTGCGTTTGTTGCTCCATCTGAGTCTGGCGCCATTGGGCAGCGACAAGGGTTACTCTGAAACCCCATAATTTTTCGAACTGGTCATCCCATTCCTGGACGTGGGGATCTTGCGGGTAGTATTTGCTGTAAGTCTAAATGAGGCGTTGTTAACGTCAATGAATACAGCCGGCGGACATCAATTCATTGACGTACCCAAAGAGTGCATGCCGCTGGAAGAAGGAACAAAACACCCGGGGTCAGATACGATGAGACAAGAGCCGAGTAAGCACTCTTACAGAGGATAGTGTTCTTGGCACGGTTCCCGGTTGCCTTGAAAATCATATTCAGCTGAGTCTGTATCCATTCAACAGGCTGTTCCTGAAGCCTGCCTTCCGCCTACAAATAACACCCCCATTCAGTTCGGACGTCTGTGAGAAAGCTTTATCGGGCAGTGACAAAGGGGACTCACCTCGGACAGGGAAAGAATATAACACGGATGCAGTGAATGCATGAAACAATAACACCACCCGCCGGTATTAGAACCGGTTTCAAACATAGCCATCTGCTTGTCAAGGTTCTCCTCCGAGAACCGCAGGTGTTCGGGTAGCGATGAGACCCATGCCTACATTCCAAGCAATCGATAAGATCAGATACTCCACGATCTGCGGTGCCTAAGTATAGGGGTATCACGGACCTGAACTGCTTCTCTACACAGTGAAAGTCCAGATGACCGCGATTGTTGGTCTTTCGTCGCTAAGGTTGGATAAAGATGATCAACTTGTGCACGAGGCTCCCACCAGGCATGAACAGAAGAACAACGCTCACCATTTACAGCCTCCAGAGTTTGGTACATCGAAAGAACACGGCACACATGGCCGAATTGCGATGCGTATTTGGTGCGTGGAGCGGGTGTATGAAGAAACTCTGCGTATAGGGTACAGGGGTATGGTCAGTTGCTTGGTTCTTGTGACCAGACCATGACAATTAAAAATATTTACCCGGCTCTTGTGTTATCTTCGCCAGCTCAAAACTAGTCTCGTCGACCGGTAGGCGGACTTGTCGCATAAGTTCGACACTGCGAGGCCGCATGGGGCGGTAAGTATAAATCCCGTTGATCCAGCCCATGCATTGGATTAACCAAAAGCATCGGCGGGTGCACTCCCGATCGGTTGTGAACTGACGTGCTTCAGGCGAAGACAAGGAAGACAAGATTGGGTCGTCGGGCTTGTTCAATTCTAGAGATTCTTCCAAGAGTTGCAGCGCGAGGTCTGGGAACGCCGAAAGATGGTTGGAGTCGATGGTTGCCATGTTGGAAGAATTCAATTCACAAGACTACATCAGCGCCGGCGTGATCGGAAAATTCTCAACTGAACTTACCGAAATATCGATAATGTTTCGTCCACGAATGACTCGCGGCGACCTCATGCATCTCAAGGAGACAAAGTGCCTGGGCAGTTGCCAGCGAAGGCTCGCTAAGCAAGCGACCAGAGGCGTCAAACATGAGTGACGAGGCCTCTGTAAAGAAGGATACACCAGCGAGCCGTGGCATCGGGGCCCGGGAACTGATGTCCTTGGACCAAGGGGCGGCAAGAGCGCATACTGCGAGGAGCAGATACGGAGGGACTTTGTCATTCGCTAATGCTGCTGAGAACGAAGGTTTATGAAATATCAAACGGTGAGGATTGCAATGAGTGAAAAACACTAGAACGGGTGCAGTTGTCGTTAGTGTGAGTTCGGTGCTGAGACAAGATGATCTTACAATTGACGAGTTCATATGTGACTGTGGGATCCAAAAGAGAAAGCGGGGACTCCTTGCCTGATTCTGCCGTCGGCGAAGAACCAATAGAACCGGACATACTAGAGTGTGGGGAGATATTTTCAGGCCTCGGCCGCTTCGAAGACGCGTCGATTACATCTGCTTTGCGGCGCGATACGCTGCCTACGGCAGAAGTTGTATTTGCCAAATTTACCGGCGACGCGTCTACAAGAGCTGCGGCCCTGTCAGGGTGGGTATTTCGAGGTGCTGGAACGGGGCGACCGCTCGCGTCCGTGTATGTACACTCCTTTGAAGCAAAATAGCTAGAAATCACGTCAGTAGATATTAGACAATATATGCTTTATTTAGGCTATTACATACCAGTTACTGCAAGGAGCTATGAACGATGCACAGCAAGAGCATATCATTAGTCATGACGCAAACAGTGCTAGCGCGAGAACATACCAGTACCATCACAACGGCGTTTGCTCTTGTGGCAGGCGTCGCATGCCTAAGGGATGTTAGCGAAGTCGCGGTGAGTAATTGTATAATATCGACGGCGGAGCAGACAGCGTACCTTACTTAATCGTTTGCGTTTACCGCCCTTGACAAAGGCTACGCCGGAGTCAAGAGGGCTCGACTTTGAAGCCTCCGGGGAGGATATAATAGACATGCGTGAAAAATCACCGTTCATTCCGTAAGGTACAGAGCCGGGCACGTCAGGAGCAATGGCTACCATCCGCATGCTGTCCGTTGGAGAACGAGACATTGTGTGTGGCACACAGTAGTTCAAGTTAAAGGCTGAAAGTTCTCAACGGCTGAATTGCCGGAGGTAGAAGGAAAGGGTGAATGAGAGCAGAAGCTGGAGAGTAAGTTATAATAGAAGCCTCGTGCAGTGGAACAATGCGGACACGATGCAAGCTAGAAGATATGTGGACTTTGAGGGGGATGGAATGAAAGCGAAAGGAGCTGTAGAGATGTTCAGACCAAGGTTGAAAAGGATGAGGAGTCAAGGGAGAAAGGACAGAGAACTACTTGAAGCTGTCACGACAGCGTCACCCTCGAGATGCGCCGGGGAATGTGACAGGGAGAGTGGAAGAAGGGTGAATAATTGGGCAGTCTACCAAGTTTGATGTGTGACATCCGGTATCAATCCCGCCTTCTCGGTAAGTATCCCCGCTGGGAACCTCCCTCACACGGCGCGAGTCACGTCACACTCCCCGGCCCGGCACTATTGGCAACTTTTATTTAATTGTATATTGAAGAGAGACATACACTCCTTATACAGCTGACCACCGCCAATGACACGACCTCGAAAAGAACAGCCAGCAGACTCACGCCAATTGGATTTGCATCCAACCGCAGCCGCAGAACTCCTATGCCGTCGGTGCCGCGGCAGGGTTTAGCCATATCGGCAGAGAGCCGTCTGTTCTTGCCGGCGGTATCGTCCCGGCGGCTATCTCGCCAATATGGGGAAGAAGCACAGAGTGAGGGCATGTGCAGAGCAAGGCACACAACATCTTCCCACACTCTGTTCATCTGCACTAGTCAGCTCTGCACGACGTCGAGCGACATACAACAGCTAGGCACCTACTCCCATACCACAAGGAAAATGTCTCACATGTATTGTTCGCTCTCAGACTCGACGGATATCCTCAACCTGCCGGCCGCGGACACGCAACACATGCGCCCATATTCCAGATCAGCGGCTTCCTTCGGAACCGAACACATCTCTAGCAACGAAATACAACAGTGTATATAATCTGGGGTCTACACGCTCTCCGACAGTCGCACATGCATGCCGCGAATAGAGTTAAAATATAAATGGCTGATTTCGCATGACAACATCTCACAGTACTACGCGGGAGGGCTATCAGTTATACGTTGCTATGATTGACATATTGGTCGGGGGACTTCACGCGATCATACCAGTCGTCGGTCATCAAGTCGTTACATTTCCAAAATCAAAGTAGAATAAGGATAATGCAAACAACACGGTGCTAAAGTCGTACACGTTGCGTATTCTTTTAGTCGAAGAGACCGAAGCCCATGTCATCGTCGGACTCCTCCTGCAGGAAAAAAATCAAAACATTAGTAAAAGTAATAAAACAGAACAGTGATCGAACGAACCTTCTCTTCCACCTTCTCCTCGACCTTCTCCTCAGCAGCGGCAGCAGCGCCACCGGAAGCAGCGCCGCCAGACGAGGCAACAGCAGAACCTCCAGACGGAACGGAGGAGAGCTTGGAAGAGCCCTCAGCAATCAACTGAGGAGGAGTATTTAGTAAAAGGCGACATTGTAGGACAGAGCAATGCTCACAGTGTTGATGTCTTTGCCCTCGAGCTCAGAGATGAGCTTCTCGAGGCGCTCCTCATCAGCCTCGATGCCGACAGCAGCGAGAACCTTCTTGACATCGCCAGCAGAAGGAGAGGTGTTGCCACCAATCTGGAGGAGGAGGTATGCAGCAATGTGACGCATCTGAAAAAAAAAATTCAAAGTTGAGGTCAATTGTAGATTCTGAATCACGAGGGAAATTTCACGACGCACTTTGAGATAGTTTTAAGTGAAGAAGTGGAAGGTACGGTAGCCACAAATCACTACAGAAGACGCTGTTAGGGCAGTCCAAATAAGCGAGACAATTTTACACTCACATTTAATCCTCTGAGGGAAGACCTGTGGATTCTATCCGACGATGTGCGGGTGTGGGATGGATTTGACGCTGGTGCAAAGTTACTAAGTTCGTGTACGCGCGGGCGTGGTAACAACTATACAGTTGCATTCCCACGGTTATCCCGCCCTTCAGCCACACTCAACTTTCGAACTCCGATCGTTCGCAAGCACGCACGCCTATCGCCCGGCAGCAAGACCTCCATCCGACAAGCAAAATGGTGAGCATTTTGATCGTCGTGCTGTGCGATGAGGACGAGTATAGGGGGAAATGCTGACGGTTTGTTGCGGTAGGACTCCGAAATCACCGACCCCACCCTCGCGGCTGAGCTCAAGAAGAAGAGGACGTTCCGCACGTTCTCCTACCGTGGCATTGAGCTTGACAAGCTCTTGGACTTGAGCAATGAGGATGTGTGTGCTATAATTCATGCAAAAAATTAACGTTTTATTGATCCTAGTACACCCTTAGTTCGTTGAGGTACGTCAAGTTTGTAATGATGCTATAAGGGTAGAAAAGACTTAAAAAGGAATATTGCGTTGGGATTAATAGCTTGTCCACGCCCGTGCCCGTCGTCGGTTCTCGCGTGGTCTCAAGCGCAAGCCCATGGGTCTCATCAAGAAGCTGCGCAAGGCCAAGAAGGAGGCTCCCCCAAATGAGAAGCCTGCCGTCGTAAAGACCCACCTCCGTGACATGATCATCGTCCCCGAGATGATTGGATCCGTCGTCGGTATCTACAACGGAAAGGTATGCGGCTCATCGTGGTCTGGAGCTTCGTGTATACGGGGCTCGTCCACATGCGCGTCATGCTAAACAAAGCACTTGCTTGTTCTAGGTCTTCAACTCCGTTGAAATCAAGCCCGAGATGACTGGCCACTACCTCGCCGAGTTCTCATGCTCGTACAAGCCCGTCAAGCACGGTCGTCCCGGTGTACGTTTATTTATTTCATTCGTTACTACCAGTTAGAGTTCTGAACTCCTCTTCGCAATCTAGATCGGTGCCACACACTGTGAGTCTTGCTATTCAATTCCTGCCCTTGTTCTGGATGGGTATACGACGATAGCGACATATTCTAACCACTATTTCCCTCCTTCCGATGCGCTTTTATCTGCTTCTAGCGTCTCGATTGTACGTTTTCTCCCATCATACATCAGAAGCTGCCGAAAGGTTAACGACGCCGATCCGGTTTATGTCCACAGCATCCCACTCAAGTAAACGCAGACCTTCGGATCGCTGGGCTTCCGTTTTGTGTTTTACTTGTTTGTTTTACCCCTTTACGACTTCCGCTGTCATATCATGTGCTCCTACCCACATTCTCGCTCTCAAAAGTAATATGCAATATGCGTATGCGGCTTGCACCCTGGAAGCTTGCGCGATGTATGAATACTGTATATTTGAGACCAGCAAGCACTTTCAGCTAGACGTTTGTCTGATGATGGCCAGTGTCTCGGTTGCAGACACCTTGAAAAAATGTTTCATTCCAAGCGACGCCGCGGCCCGCTTTGGAACTTGTATCCCTCTGTGCGGCCAAGGATATGGGTCTCGACCATTTCCCACCCTAGTCTCAAATCAGCATGGCGGTATGAACGAAGCTAATCACCATCAAATATGCGACGTCGACGCTAATGGACGCGCGCAGTAATATCTACGAAGGCAAAGAAATAGCCCATCCATATGGGCTACATTGCTCCATTGCATTGGTACGATCATGTCTCGTCTTAACCCTGAACGCATAACAATTCTCGAATGTCTGACTCCGGAGAATCTAGACTGTCGCATCCGAGAAGCTCCTCTCTCCGACGTCTCCCGCGCCCTTGCAACGTCCCTTCCGTCGTTAACATTCCGAGTAGGTCCGTCACCGGTAACGCTTCCCAGGAGGGCATACTCTCCCCGGGTAGATCCAACAGGCCTGTCTCGCTTAGTACTGAATCGGTACCTTCTCTCGGTAATTCCATCAAGGGAAGCATGAACAGCTTTTTCTTCCGCTCGTAAACGTCCTGCGGCATATCCTTCACATGCGAGCCGACCTCCAGATGGTTCGTGGACAACGAGGCGTAATCCTTGTAATTTGGGTATAACATGACGTAACCGCGTAAGAAAACGAGTTCGATGAAGTATTTCTTCCATGACCGTGTCCATTTGTTAGAGCGTAGTCCGGGAGCAACGGTACCATTAATGGGCAGCATGGGATGTGTACCGGAAAGCCGGATAGTAAGATACTCGTGGAACTCGCGCCAGTGTTCAGGAAAGTAGACAGCTCCCCAGCTGCAAGGGATTTGAGAAAGATAGGGTGTATTTGGGTGAGAGAAACCTGCAGAGGCGAAGGCTTTGCGAGCGTTGAACCTGTGACGACCCTCCGGACGCAATTCTAGATTCTTCTGCTGATACAAGCTAATGCCAAAGAGCCCTGGGGAGACATCTTCAACGCGACCATACCTGTCCACAATGGAGATGACGAATATCAGCGGAGAAGCGAGCACAGTGTGCTTACCGGTAACGGAGTAACGAGAGCTTGATCCAGGCGTAGAATAGGGGAGAGAGTTCGACGTCATCTTCTAATATGAGTCCGTACGAGTCATCAGAGCTCGGATACCACGACTCCACGATAGCTGGAAGAAGACCGCCATGGATAACACGGCGGTGAACGAATTTCGTGCCATGGGCCCAAGTGAAATGGTCCACCATGCGCAATGTCTCAACGTCCGCAGTTTGTTCCAGATTGATGCGAAGATTTACGGTGTCGCCGAAAAGAAAAGCAGCTGTTAGCGATGTCAGTAAACGAGACAGTGAGTTGGGCCTGTCGTTAGTTATGATGCTGATATCGAGTTGTGGTTGGTGCCAGTCTATGAGACGTTTCAGTAGTCGAATACTAAAATAGAATAGCGGAATGACTGACTGCGTAATTCCTGAATTGTCAAGGAGCCCATCCAATCACAGAATCGCAGTTCATTTCTGGGAATACGAATAATCGTGGGGGAGCTTGTATCCTTGGTATTATACGCGGAGTTGACCGCGAAGTTGACGGCATAATCATCTGGAGAGTATACAATAACTTCTGGGAGACCTTCAAAAGAGGCAAACCAGTTTGTCAGAGCATGGATTTCATCATGTTGGGACCGAAACACTGGAAGAACGACCTCCGCATAGCAATCGTCGTTCAATATGATCCGCTGCATTCCAACGGCGCCCGTTTGTACTTCTTGGGTAGCCATGATCTCAACAAGATGACCTTGACGTAACATTCCGCAGATAGCAGATCCAAATGACACAATATCCCGTATGAATGGGAAGGCTATAGCCATAGTTTCGTTCGTCGACACAGAGAAAGCAGTAACCACGTCAGGGAAAGTCTCTGTGTTGGAATCCACCTCGGCAACAATTGGAGCATCCAAAATTTGTAGAGCAGCGGGAGGTAGAACTGACGAGTCTTGTAGATCGGTTGGGCTGCCAGTACACCACGAGGATGTAGAGTTCCCTCGACTAGCAACAACACCACCCACACGCTCAAAACGTGCTCGAGAGATATGCTGACCAAGGGCGGACCACGTATCGTAGACTGGGTGGGAATCCAAATCATGGGGCGGCACCAGTAGATTGGATATCGAAAACGGAGGGACCAGAAATGCAGAAGCTTGAGGATCTTCCTCGGGCAGTATGCAGCGAAAATAGTCTCCCGAGAGATCGAATCCCCTAGGTCCAACTGGTAGTAAAGTCGAAAATGTACCAACCAGCATTTCTCTGGTGGCTAGGTCGATGGTGTCAAGTCCAGTCGTATCAAGGAATAGGATTCGAGTCGTTTGGACTGTGCGAGCAACATAGAGAACGGCAGCGCCTTCCTCCAGTCCATCAGGCCATGATGAGATAGATACGTCCAGAAATACAAGAGAGTCCTCCGAGATGATTCGCTGCACCGCAAGACGAACGTTTCCTTGGATGTAGGGCGAAGTCACCAAAACGATTTCGGACAAGTCGCCGGATAAAGAAAGTAGGGCGGAAAGCGTAGAATCCAAAGACACAAGAGAGGTACTGGTTACAGGCAGGATGACAGCCAACGAAAGTGAATCCGGGGCAGTAAGGTTACCCGATGGTATGAGACTCGATGCGATTCCACTTCGTATTGGTGAAAGGTCCGAAGAGGAATGTCGATCTTCTGAAATGGTTTGACTCCAGAAATGAAGCTGAGGGCGTATGGTTTGCACAGACACCAACGGGGTTCGGGAGAACAGCAAAAATAGAGAAAGTGCGGAACACAGCAGTGTCCAGCTAGCCAAAGTTAATGTGTAAAACAGTAATTTTCGTGGTTTTGTCGTACTAGAGGCTATGAGATTGGACTGTTGAGGCCGTGGACCCAAGGCCCTCGTCGGACTAGACATCACGGTCAAGAGGAAGATGGTTAGGCGCGCATGAAACACTGGATTGCATCAATTTTCTAGCATTTACAAGTCTCTAATTTATCAACAAGGTATAAGCTGGGCTGTACTAAGTCTCAGTCCGCTCATCATACAGCAAATCCAACGGATGGACTTGAACTCAAGAATTGTTTGTCTTGCGGCTGTATATCCTGCCAGGTTCACGTTATACTACCATGTGCGCTCCTCATGTGTGCGTATACGCCCCCGCCGCTATCTGTCTCGGAAAAGGTCTGCATGCATACCCAGCACATGTGCGTCCGGCAGCGTGGGCAAGTCATGTGGTTGCAGCCTCCATTCTTCTCCAAATCAGTCTTGCACTTCGGACAGGCTTTGACGTTATTCTGTTCGCGCCATTTCCGGTAGGCCTCGTCTCCTCCTGAAAGGTTGTCCCTATAGCTGGCACAATCCAATCCTTCGTGGAATTCGACATGACAGGCGGAGCACACCCTAGCAAGGCATGACGGGCAGCGTAATACCGTTCCGTCACTTCCTGTGCGATATATCATCTGGCAATCTGGAGTAGAGCAGTAGTGGAACTCCGGACGTGCATTGATGTAGGACAAGAAAGACGCCTCAAGGAGCTTGTCTTCTTCGTCCCCCGAAAGCAATTCCCGTATTGTGTCGTAGGGAATCGCCATCCCGCAGCTGCCTGTCTTGTCTTCATCGGGCTTCTCCGCTATGCAGTGCATAGAAACGAAACCGGATGAAGGCGTAGACCGCAGTAGGTGTTGTAAACAACTCCTGCAGTATACGTGGCCACAAAGCATCAAAATTGGGTCGGTAATGTCACAGAAACAGACTGGACAGGACTCCTCCGAGTCGGGCAACCCTTCCTCAGGCACGATCCCTGGGGTTTGTGACAGAGATAACGCTTTACGCGTCTCACGTATGTCTTCGTCGTCGCCACGGATGGTCAGTGTACGTCTGACGACATCAAGTACAAGCTTGTCTGCTCCAATCTTCTCCTCCAGCATTTGAAGCCCTCCCGTCACAAGCATTCGGAGCTCAGACCTCTCTAGCAGGAGGACGTGCTTTTGTCCTTCTACTTGCTCCAATTTTTCGAATATCTTGGTTCTGACGATACGCTGGTTGTCATCTGAACCGAACAATCGCACGGTGCGCAGACGAGCCTCGCACTGGACGAAAGTGGCGGTATTTGTGGATACAATCCGGAGAAAGAATAGACCTTCTGGGGTACCTAGATACTCATCCCATACCTGCTGACCTTCTTTTACGAGAAGCTCGCCGTTCAGAATGTGTTCCAGCTCGATCTTCGCTTTTCCGAGCGCCTTTGGATCTGTACCATAGACGCGGATACAGACAGGATCCAAGGGTTCACCATCTTCGTTCTTCTCATAGTAGCGGAGCTTGCAAAGCGTTTGGTTATTGCGAAGGACATCTATCCCTGACTTCAGGACGGAAAATTTGGAGTAAGGTAGGTTGTATCTGATGGAGTGGATGTGTTCTAGCCAGACTGGACTACGCCCAAGGAATGTTTGCTTGCTGCCATGTAAATGGCTCACAGCACGCTCAGCAGCCTCTGCATTGGAGAATTGTGCGAAGGCGACGAGCTTGGTTTTGAGTGGATCGGAGGGTAGAGCTTCGATAGAGTCGACGCTTCCAAATTGAGAGAGCAATTGTCGAATCTGCGGCAAGCGATCTTGACCTTGATATGTCGGCTTCCCCACTGTCAGTGCGTGGGCGTCGCAGAACCCTTTCAAATGAGCAATAACGAACCGGAGAGGGAGTCCTTTGATTTCGACTGAAAAAGACTCCGTTTGATTGCGATGGGGTGTTTGAAAGGAAGTTGAGATCTTCCTCCCGTTGAATATCTTTCCGTTGAGCTTCTCTGCTTGCTTTCGGGCAAAGGAGAGCCCATCGTAGTGGGCCCACGCAATACACGAGGGAGCAAACCAAGAAACCTTAACCTTCGTGCTCCGCAGCGTTGCCAACCCATCCTCGACCGCTCGCACATCGTATCGAGCACTAATCTTCCCACCTGCATAGTGAGCTCCATCGAGACTCCGTATAGCGGAACTAGCCAGTGAAGCATCCGCATATTCCACGCGAGCAGTAGACACCGAACTGTTAAGTGTGAAGCTCTTGATATCCCCAACACTCTCCACGAACTTGAGAAGTCCTGATGATTCCGTCGACAGTGGAAGGTCAGAAAGTACCAAGAAGCGGGATTCGAATGCTGTTGTGACATGGTGAATTGATGCGCCGGCACCATATACCACTCGGCAGCCAAGTTTCATACGTTCGACGTCGCGGGATTTTACTGAACGCAGATTGTGACAAGGTTCCGAATGCTGAAAGAGATGTCAGGGCGTGAGATAATCTACTAGCATACTTGGAAGCTTACGATCTGGGTATCTATCTTCGCCACGCTAGGGGTTTCATCCACGGAACTGCTTATTGCCACAAGTGCCGGTGCCGTAATATGTACTGGGGTGTTCTATGAAACAGAGCCTGAGGTCAGTTGAGAGCCTTATGTCAATTGCAGCGCTCGTACCATGGCAGGAAGGTCTGGCGGGAGGGGAAGAGGTGTGGCAGGATGACCGGCCAGTGCTGAGTGGGTGAAAGAACATGCCTCGCCTTTCATGCAGCGGCCTTGACTAAAGAATTTACAAGGACCGAAGGCCGAACGTTTCATGACTGGTGAAACAATCGGGTTGGTATTTTTGCTTCCGATATTCAACAATCGTCCAGTGCGATTGTTCGTGGAGGTATTAGGTTTCCTCCAAGATGTCACTTCCGCCACATTGTCATTAGGACTGTCCGCGGGGTGGTAAAAACGACATTGGCCTCCGAAACGACAGCTACCTTCAGAAAAAAACTGACACAGCACACTTGGAGAAGGTGATGCTGTTTTGTGGTCCTCGGATTGAGGGGGGCCGTGGGAGTAGCGACATTGATCGCCACGGCTGCAAGCATTCTGGAGATAGAACACGCAGAGGGGAGGAGAGCCTGAGGGGGGCGACATGGCGACGGCAGGTCGCCGACTGGGGAACATAGCAGAATGCGCAGCCCTTTATTAAAAGAAGTAGCACGTGTAATTCCCCTTCTGATCCATGGTTAGGCGCAGCAGGGCTCGAGAACTCATCGAATGGGAAATTACATTATCGCTGATGCATGCAGGCGCCATTTGTGGCCTCCAGAAGTCCATGTCCAGAGATCCAATTTCTGTTCAATTATCCCTGAACACCGCTCAGACGAGTCTGGTAGTGGATCTACTTTGTTGTCCTGGCTGTTTATGCCAGCGAATATACGCTAACCTCGGGGTCCATGGTATAATGTCCTAGAAACACATAAAACATTCAAAGTGAGTGAAAGTGGCCACAAACCTACGACGGAATAAGTTACAGTACACAACTCGCCAAAGTTTCAAGGCGAGTAGCAGTGATATTGTCGTGACTTTTGACAAGTTGTCGGACTGAGAAGAGGAAAGTCGACGTCCAAATCCGATTAGATTAGATTTCGGGTGGTTTGATCTGATGTGATCAAGATCTACGATCGCACTCGCGGAAATTTCACTGGGCATGAACTTATATCGACCCTCTGAGTCCTACCTCTGTCCTACCTCTGCAAAACTCACAATGCCTCCCCCTAAAGCAACAAAGAAAGTTAAAACGCAGAAGAAGGAGAAACTGTTTCACCCTCTGTCTAGAAAAGCGGACCAACTGATCCGTGCACAACACCGCCAGAGCAAGCTCGCAGAATTGACAAAAGCTCGTCACAAAAAGCACGGAGAACAAGGTTCTTATTTATATGATCCTATCAAGTGCAAACGGTGTATTGACTCATCTTCGCCAGTCGATATTTTCAATTTCTTCTACCAATGTTTACCACCTGATGGTACCGCTAGCTTGCCACTCTCTGTTCTTCACGTATTGGTACGGGACGTATGGCTAGCAAGGTACGATTCTGAGCTGGAAGAGGAGAAAAAATCGCGGCGGAAAGGGCGGCCAAAGAGCGTGAGAGAGCAGAAGATTGAGGAATTGAAGCTGAGGGAAGCGCAAGAATATCGAACAGGTCTCGGTACGTCTCCCTCTCTGTCGATGCCAATTTGTTGAAGCTAACATATGGGATTTCTAGAGGTGATTGACCTTACCCACGCCAAAAATGTCGAATTGTTCAGGCGTTGGGATCAGAAAGAGGCCGCCTTCATTGACCAGCTGCGCTTCATTCGTATATCGAGCGCCTCGCCGGATGTCGTCGTTCTTTCGCGGCCAGGGAAACATGTTTCTTTGAAAACATCCGTCGACGACGCACAGACTGAGGAGATGGATACGGATGAAGATGAGGCACCATTACTGCTACCTTCCCACTCTGGATCAACGATCATGACTATGGATAACATTCCTCAATAGCTGGTGAACAGAGGCTACCAGTTTTTTCTCCCCATTAAATGCACAACATCCAAATAATTTATGCAAGCAAGTCATTTTATATTAGATATGTCTGTCTATATGTTGATGTGGATTGGCAGACCTATGTAGTATACGTAACCTCCACAAATCGTTCGTCTCCAAGAGACGGCTCCGACACATCTGCTTCCATCATATACCCCTTTGGATGCACGTCTAAATCCCATTCCTTCCTTAGTCGACCGTACACCGTCCTGAAGGTCGATAATGCGCCTTTTTCCATCACCAGATTTACCGAAACCGTGTATCCCGCGAGTGCCTGCACTGTCGTTGGAAGCTTCATCTCCACCCGAAATTTCACCGCTTTTACCGTAGGCATAAAACCTGCCGGATCTCGGAACTCCTCCAGTACGCACTTGAACATACCCATCCCATCTATTTGAATTAGCGTGACCGAAACGCCTATGCTCTTCAGAATTCGCCTGCACTCCATCCGAGTCGCGCTTGAATCTTGGGTGGAGACGAGCTGATATGTCGCAGGTCCGAATCGGAAGATGTTACCGAACCAACTGCGTTTAGGTGTCGAGGAGAAGGAGAAGGATCCGCCATCGGATGCTGAAAATGCGGAAGAGCTGGGGGATCCTGACCGAGCGACGCTGCGCTTTTTTCGCAATTTTGACCGGTCATTTGAAGGAGGCTCGAGGATGTGAACATGCCTCTTCCTGCGCGTACTGCTATTTTCTGTCGTATCGCTCCGGAAAGACGTTTTCCTCTCTGGCCCAATTGCCGTAAGATACGTGCAATCGGTATCTGCGTTCTCTTTATCCCCGCCTAGATGCACTTCTTTTGGTTCTCTCCTCCGAATACTCAGTGGTCGAGTTACCTTGTTGCTGCCAGATAATTGTTCGAAGGTATCCGTGGTCGAGGGCATGCTCCGCGCTTCCTGTCGTCCATTTCGGACGTTGAATGGAGTTCCTAAATCCAGATCTAGAGTCAGAGGTGTAGGAGGGGGAGCCTTGACTTCCATGGGAGAATTCATCGGATTCCTTTGACATGATTCGTTCGGTCCCTCCCTATCGTTCTGCATGACATTGAGGTGCTCAACGATCTGATGGAAAAATAACTGAATGCGCTTGTCTTGTATCTCCGGGACCACGACAGGAGGAAGATGTGAAGCTGCTTCGGATGTGTTCGACGCTTCGGGAGCGAAAATGTCAGACCCGATAGCAGTCACTTGACGCAACCGTCTGGGAGCTGTGGGCGAATCTGAGGGGTTGGCTCTACGAGCACGGCGGGGAGTTGGTGGGCCTGTTCGTGGTGGGATGTTTTCTGCCGCGATCCTCGCTCTTTGCTCTCGTCTATTTGCCTTCTTCTCTCTACGCCTCTCAGCAAGTCTCTCCTCTTCGTCGTCGTAATTCTCCAGCTGCTTTGCACGGTAGCGGTCGAGAAGATGGTAGACCCCTTTCTCCCAAGTCTGTTTATCGTTGATTAGGTTCTCTGAAATTTTCACATCGGAGACACCGGGCCAAAGGGTTTTCAAGTTCGCAAGGATGTCGGGGTCGATAGCACCGACGCCAGCGAGGGGGCGGGCGATGTCATCGAGGCTAGGGACGTCGCAGGGCATGACCTTGGGTGCCTGAGATGTATAGAACGGATGTTTAAGGATCTCCGCAACTGTGATCCGCTTGTTCACGTCTTTCTCCAGCATCTTTGAGATGAGATCCTTCGCACGCGGATCGGTGTCATTGGGCATAGTGAATTTTCCGATTTTGACCTTCTCGAGTAAGCAAGGAAGATCCTCGTCGTCGAAGGGCAGCCGGCCATGCAGCAAAGCATACAGAACAACACCGCAAGACCAGACGTCAGAGAAGGCCCCGTTGTAGGCCCGTCCCATTATCACCTCGGGTGCAGCGTAATGCGGACTGCCGCACGCAGTTTGCAACATGTCACTCTTCCCCTGCCACGCAGCCATACCGAAGTCAGCCACCTTGATGTTCTTGTTAGCGTCAAGGAGGAGATTCTCCGGCTTTAAGTCTCGATGGGCGATGTTGAAGCGATGGCAGTAGTGTACGGCAGTCATGACTTGCTGGAAGTATCCGAGTGCCTCGGATGTCGACAGACGACCTTGGTCGCAGAGATATTCGAAGAGCTCTCCGCCTTCGACGTACTCGAGAATCAGGTACAGTTCTGTGGAAGTTTCCCAGACATCGTAAAGCCGCATTATGTTGGGATGTTCGATGAGCTTCATGATTACGATCTCCCGTTCTATGCCGTGCAGAATACGTTCAGCCTCTTCTCCGAGCGCACGAAGGGACATGCGGGAATTTAACAACATCTGTTTGGAGACTATCTTGACTGCGGCGTACTGGCCAGTCTTCGAATGCCGAGCGATCCTTACTCGACCTTGATGCGGCTGTCAGCACTCTTCAGTTCGAGGAAGTGAACCCACGTACCTGAGCTTCCCTTTCCAATCGTCCTTCCTATCTTCCAAAGACCAATCATCTTAGGGTCGTCATCCTTCTTGCTCCTGCGTGGTATGCGAGGGATGCTGTCGGACATCTTCCGTTGGAATGTATGAGGGACTTGTATGGTCTTGATGAAGTTGGTTGGATGGTTGTGGGAGATGATATAGTTCCGGAATGCGTGCTAGGCTGACCCATGCTGACTTGAGGCTGACCATGTATTACAATCCAGCCTAGTAGCAGTCGGCGACGAGCGAGCGGATAAGTCCTGTGACATCCCACACATTATCACTGTCACAGTATGTGATGCATGTTAGACCTGCTATAGTGTTCAAGATGGTGAAACAGATATTCTCTTTCGCCATTGTGCGGTATATCTCGGCGGTAAGAGTAAGGGGCCACAAGTTGTGACTTCAAAAAGCAGCGATCTCGAGTTTTCGGGGTCCGAGTCAGTCTGTAACGGCTTGGCCTCGGGCCGCGTACCTCTATCTACCCTTATCCCCCCGTTCCTGGTTACGATAACCCTTCTTCCGCGCCACCTTTCTCTTATCCCTAGGAACCTAGCTTTTTATCCCTTTATCCTGTCGCTCGTGCCTTACGCCCTCGGAACCCCTTTCCGCCCTCAGTCGTATAAATACCCCCTAGCACGTAGACAAGGACCTCAGCATCTGAAAGAGCAATAACAGTATACTTACCTGTCTGTTGTTGTTGGATCTCCCCGTGTGCGTCAACGTCTAAAACCGTGGACGTCACATATTTTGACATCTCAAATACTGCTTATCTACTCTTGACTATCTCGACTCTCTCGTCTCTTTTCTTGACCTCCTGACTGGGCCGACTGGAACCCTCGTCGTCTGATCAACGCCGACCTCCGCACCCGGTCCTATACCTTTCAAATAAAAAACACTTAGAAAAACAAAACGTACGCCTCTCAATTCTCTCTTACTGAAACCGTATCCCTTTAGACATGACGAGGGGCACAATAACAACGCGCCCTTTGACACGCTACCACTTGCGTAGTCGGGCCAACTCGACTCCTGCGCAGCCAGTAGCCATACCCGGTACGTTTCTTGCTCCTTCCATAGCGCAGACTGAAGTCTCGTCTTCAGAGGTCGGCCATACCCCCACTTCTCCACTAACCAGTCTGTCTCGGCAGTCTGGTGCATCCGAGGTTTTAAGACCTGTGCTGTATAGCCAGGTCGCCTCGAGTATTCCCTCGGTTGAGTCTGCAGCTCCCGAGGTGTCAGTTACCAGTAGTACCAACGGAATATCACATATATTCTCAGCCTTGTCTCTGCGTGATAAGACTCAAGGTCGCTCCGCCTCCGTAGAGGAAGTAGCCGACGAAGGGGAGCCTTCTCGGAACGAGTACGTCACCGCCGAGACAGGTACCTGGACCGAAGTCAGGTACGGCAAGAGGGCACGTAGTCCAGCGTACCAAGTAAGCAACGAAGGTTCTCCGCAGGACTTCGAATGCACAGGGGAGCAGCTAGATGAACTAGCTCTCAGCCTAGGCCAAAGTGCGAGGCCATTAAGTAACAGGCGCCCTCCCTCACGAGGAGAAGGGACTTCCCAAGGAAAAGGAAAGACGGTTGACCCTCGCAACTGGGGGGCGGCTAACATACCGAGCAATGAGCTAGACCCGGAGCTTCAGAGAAAGGCTCTTGACTTTTACACCAAATACCATAGTGCGGGGACAGTCCCCCCATCACAGGGATTAAGCGATGACGATCACAATAAAGACACTCATAGTGAGGTCTTAGTACACTGGAATAGCTCAGCCAATGATAGTATTAACACGGTTGCTATTGAATCCCCCAAGGGCGAACTCACTAAGGCCCCGAAATTCCTCACCAGAGAGGAGCAGCTACTACATGAAATATACTTGCTCAAGCTTGAGCTTAGTCAGGCCAACCCGGCCACGATCTCTCACCCCATCGAAGACATGGTCCCTAAAGTACGCAGCGTTAGCACAACCCACCCGGTCACGTCTCTATCTGCTGTGCCTTCTCGAAAGGACCTATACCCTACTCAGGTGGCTGGAAGTACCACTACAGCCTTGCAGGCACAGGAGCCGGACCTCAATGGGGAAAAGCTACGACCGGTCAATCAGGTCGAGCCATCCAGCTGCCTAGGACGAATCTTTGGCAAGATTGCTAAATTGTCCCCAGAAATCCCCCCGTCCGGGGGTCCTCCATCATCCAGTGAGAACTCGTCTTCTTCAGATGAGGAGGGATCAAACTCTCTACCGACAACGGCTAGACGAGTGAGATCACGGAAGACCAAGAAGGGCCATCGCCTTCCCACTCTTAAGCCACGAGAACCGGATGCCTATCATGGTCGAGCAGATGTTCATGAATTTCACAAGTTCATGGATGAATGTTCAAACTACGTACAGGGATACTCTCTAGCCGAAGAACGGTATGTAGCAACCATTTCCTCCTTTTTGAAAGGGAAGGCCTACAAATATTATACGATGATGGTGTCGAAGGACGCGGCGGAATGGAGCCTCGAACGGTTTTTTAGAGGACTGTTTGACTTCTGCTTTCCCGTGGATTTCCGCACCAGCATGCGAGAACAGCTACAGCACAGTGTACAAGGAGCCCGACAGAGCGTCCAGGAGTTCGTCTGTGAGCTTGAAGAATTGTTCATGATGGTTGGTTTTGTGTCCCCTCGCGACCGTGTTCTGCATCTGTGGAATGGGCTACAAGGTGAGCTACGGGATGAGATGTTCCGATTCGGACTCTCACCTGAGATCTCCACTTGGGCAGAGGTAGTGGCAGCTGCCGTGCGGTTTGAGCTAGCTGAGGCCTCCCGTCGGCGGCGCAGCCAGGCTGGCGGAGGACACCACCACCCAGGAGGATACAATGGCGGAGGGCCGCCTGGACCTAAACCTCCACGAGGGGGACGGGGTGGATCAGGCGGTTATCGCTCCATTGGAGTAACTTCCTTTCAGCGACCCCCGCCCAATTTGCGCCCTTCCCAAGGGCACCCAGGGCACCTCAGCTCTATGGCTGGCCGCCCCCGTGTCAATCAGGCCCCCACAAATGGTAGCCCTCACCCTCGGCGCGATGGGAATAACCCCAGGCCACGTCAGGCTGCCCTCTCCGAGAAGGAAAAGGCAGACCTTCGAGCAGCAGGAAAATGCTTCATCTGCAAGGAAGCGGGGCACCTCGCTCGCAATTGTCCACTGGCCACAAATACCCGCTCGGACCGAAGGGGACAGCCTCCAGGAGTCTCGACCTTTAGCATGGCTATTGACTTTGATAAAATCGACAGTCTCAGATTGCAGGCTGACGCCTCGGATCTTGAGGCTATTCGCTGCAACCTCATGAGCCTGGATGATGCAGGTGATGAGGAAGGTCCATCGGGAGATGATACTGAGAGCGCTGATGCCCCCATCCTCGAAATCAACTGGGCTCGGGCCCACGACAGACCCGACCTCGAGCTGCCTATGACCCGACGAGAGGGCCGCCCATATATCCGACTAGGCGACCCTTACTCGGAGCATGCGTCCAATGTCCTGACCCGACACATGCCATATTGCTGTGGTCGGGCCTTAGGCGACGAATGCTATGATATAGACCCCCTGGTAGTATACCAAATCAGTGAAACCCACAACGTGATCATGGGAAGAGGACTCGTACCTGATCTTGAAGTACCCCGCTATCTATTGGATGACGCTGAGTTCAACCTGCCACAATGGTATCAGGCTCGGGTGGCCGAGTTGCTTGGACACCGGTCATGTGGTCGACGAGCAATACCTGGTGAAGAACTGGGCGACGTCCTATCACTTGCCGCAGAAGCCATCTTGTTGAAGTACATCCCCTTTCCCAAAGCTTGGGTCCGATACCGTGATGGACAGGTCGACCAGCGATTCTACTGTCACCGATCACAGGATGCGCCAGTCGTGGTCGTACATGATGACTACCTCTTCACACGTTCCGAAATCCCAATAGAATGCTTCGCGAACCGATCACTGGACCTCCCTAACCTGTATGCTACCGTTATCCGGAGGGTGTTGGCAGAACCTGTATTCAGCGTTGATGCCCTGAACGACGAGCTGCTGGAACTGTTCGGACACAATGACCCGATCTCTACCCCCATCGCTGGTGAGTTCATTGAGCTATTTACAGTCCATACCAGTAAAACGGGTACTCACCAGCCTATCGCGGCTATACAGCGCAATGCAGCCTCTGTAAAAGACTTCAAACGGCTGATACCTGACTCCATTGTGGTGATAGTGAACATCAATGGTCAGCCCGCGCGTGCTCTGATTGACTCGGGCTCCATGGCTGATTTTCTGTCCACCAAGATAGCCCACCAGCTCAAACTGGATATCTTCGAGCTGCAAAAGCAGCTACCGGTTCACTTGGCAGTACAAGGGTCTCGCGCAAAAATTAGCTGCGGAGCGAAGGCAGAGTTGCACTATCAGTCAATTAAGGAGCCTAGGTACTTCGATATAGTCAATTTACTCAACTATGACTTGGTGCTTGGCACTCCATTCTTGTTCCAACATCGTGTGACGATTGGTTTCAACCCCACGTCAGTGGTGGTTGGAAGCGTGACCGCCCTGCCAATACAGGGTAAGCAGGTCCGTGTGCTGGAATCGCGAGCGGCGGATGTTCTGCATGAGGAAATGGAGAAAGCCCGCGTACAACTACGAGCATACGCGGCTTGTATCGCCAGTAATGACGCGAGTGATACTCCCTTGCCTCCGTTACGTGAGATCAATCACCGCATTGACCTGAAGGACCCCGCCAAAATTTATCACTGGCGGCCGTCTCGATGCCCCGAAGCACTGCGAGGACTGTGGACTAAGAAGCGGGACGCCTATTTGCAGTCTGGCCGTTGGAAGATGTCTAATGCGCGCAATACGTGTCCCATGTTACTTTTGACCAAACCCGGCACAGGCATAAGAGACGTACCCCCACGGCTGCGTACAGTATTTGACCTGCGAGAGCGCAACGAGAATACTGTAAAGGTGACTTCCCCCCTACCAGATATGGAAGGCATCCTCAGGAGGATTGCCAAGAAACCATATCGGTCATCCCTGGATGGCAAAGATGCTTATGAGTGCATCCGCATTGAACCGGATCATGTGGAACGCTCCGCCGTGACCACACCTGATGGCAATATGGTTAGTTTGGTGCTTCAGCAAGGGGATTGCAACGCTGTCGCTACTTACCAGACTCTCATGAACCACCTATTCGGCCAGTTTATCGGGGTGTTTATGGACGTGTACCTCGACGATATATTAGTCTATTCAGACACTCTGCGCGAGCATTTCGAGCACGTTCGGAAAGTTGTTGACATCCTGCAACGTGAGAAACTGTACCTCAACAAGGACAAGCTGAAGTTCCTCCAGCCGGAACTCAAGGTTCTGGGTCGCATAGTGGACGATGGCGGCATCCGGATGGACCCAGACAAAGTGGACTCTGTGTTGCACTGGAAGCCGCCGACCAACAAGCAGCTACTACAAGCATTCTTGGGGTCTGTTGGTTACCTTGCGGATGATGTGGGGCTCGTGCGGATACCTATGGGCGTGCTCACAGAGTTAGTGGGCCCAGATCGGGTGTTTCAGTGGACTCATACTCACCAGAGGGCATTTGACGAGGTGAAACGCCTCGTTCACTCCCATCGGATACACCATAGGGTCCCCCTTGATTACACTGCAGAGGCGGCACCAATCTGGCTGGTCACGGATGGCTCAGTGAGCGGCATAGCCGGAGTTGTGTCACAAGGAGCTGATCGACGTACCGCACAGGTAGCGGCCTTCTTTTCTGCGAAGCTGTCCACGGCACAGGCAAACTATCCTGTTCACGAAATAGAAATGTTAGCCGGCGTGGAGTCTATGCGACGACACCGCGACATACTGCTTGGATGTCCGTTTACTTGGGTCACAGACCACAAGGGACTAACACATTTGCTACGACAAAAAAATTTGTCAGCCCGACAGGCTCGCTGGATAGAACGAATTTCAGAATTCAACTTCACCGTTGAGTATTTACCAGGCTTGGAGAATATCTTACCTGATGCACTATCACGGATGTATTCCAACGATGCGCCAGGCACCGTGCGCGCGGCGTCCGAGTACACCATTTTTGATGATGACGAGGATTTGCCGCTGCGGTTGGCATCTTTTGCGGTTACCATTCCTGTACTGGCCGGCGTCGAAGGTAAGGCCTCGCAGGCTCCTCGTCGTCGTAGTCCACGTCTGATCGCGCCTGCCGAGACAGGCAGGCCAGAGACAGCCAAGGAATTCTCAAAACGCATTCAAAGGCTCGTTGTTCATGGCCCCCGCGTACAACGAGCGGAGGGCGCGCCTGCAGTCAGGCCTGTTCCGGTGACTACAGACCCAACAGAAGCCACAGTGGAGACCGCTTCTGTCAGAAACGAGCAGGTTGTTGATGAGCCGTCAACAACCAACAGTGAACCTACGACGAACAATACATTTATTGACCTTCTCAAAGACCAATCCAATGGCTACCACATACCTGACATAGTACGGGGGAGGTACGCCGAGGACCCTTTCTTCACAACCATAGTGAAAGATCCTAAGCAATTCAAGAACTTCGATATTAGAGAAGGGCTTATAATCCTGAGGGAACGCGAACTAGAACGACTGTGCATACCTGACATCACAATAGACAAAAGGAGTGTCCGGGAGATCTTGATATCTCACGCCCACTCACTCCTGGCCCACTTAGGCAGCTTCAAGACCGCCGGACTCCTCAGAGAGCATGTTTGGTGGAAAACAGTGGGCGCCGATGTAAAGAAGTACTGTGCCACCTGCAGTACCTGTAAGAGGAGTAAACCCGACAATCAAAAACCATACGGTCTCCTAAACCCCCTGCCGGTACCAGGCAATCCATGGGAAGCCATAGGCATTGACTTTGTAGGGCCCCTACCAGTCTCCGAAGACAGGGACGGGACCTACGACTCCATTACTGTAGTAATTGATCTGCTCACCTGCATGGTACATTTAGTACCAAGCCGTACCACCTACAACGCACGGGACATCGCGGAACTGGTCTTCGCGGAAATCTACAAACATCACGGCCTACCAAGAGCAATAATCAGTGACCGTGATGTGTTATTCACAAGTACTTTTTGGACTCACCTTCACAAACTACTGGGAGTAGAACTGCGCATGTCCAGTGCGTACCACCCAGAGTCGGATGGATCCACCGAACGGGCCAACCGCACCATCACTCAGATGTTGCGCCAGTGCATACACCCCAACCAAAAGGATTGGGTAACACGTTTGCCAGCAATTGAGTTTGCCGTAAACCTCGCTCGCTCCGAGTCGACAGGGTACGCCCCTTTCTTCCTCAACACTGGGCGGATGCCTCGTTCCCTGATATGGGAACACGCCAGTGACAGCGAGTACCCTGGAGTACGGGTCTACGCCCAGAAAGTAAAGTTCGCCGTCATGGCGGCCCATGATAGCGTCCTGGCTGCCCGGGTTAAACAGACAAGGGACGCCAACCGTCGAAGGCGACCCACCCCATTTGAACAAGGGGACCTTGCCTATGTGTCTACAAAGAATATGTCTCTACCAAGGGGATTAGCCCGAAAATTCGTGCCAAAGTATATTGGCCCTTACCGGATTACAAAAGATTTCTGCAATAATTCTTATCGCCTGGACCTCCCCGCTGATCTCAAGCGAAGGGGGATCCACGATGTCTTTCACTCATCACTCCTGCGAGTCCATGAACCGAATGACGACCGTCTGTTTCCCGGACGACTAGCTAGTCAAGTCGCTGAAATGGAAGATAAGGACAACGAGTGGGTAATTGATAAATTCGAATCTCACCGAGGATCTGGACCCTCCGCATTGTTCAAGGCGGTCTGGCGATCAGGCGACTGCACTTGGGTGCCTCACGAGACGGTTAAACACTTACACGCCTTTAATGAGTATCTAGTGGCGTTGGGTGTAAGTAACATCCAGCACTTACCGGAAGGGGGCGGTGCGCCCCCGACGGACGACCCTCAGGTCTATCTCGGCTGTATGGTATTGGACAGGGCAACAAGGTATAAAAGGCCGCCTAGGTTCGCCCAGAGAGACATTGGTCTGCTCTGCCAGTCGTCAGCTTTCTCTCCCTTCTCACAGCGCTATCACTCACCTCTCCAGCCTCTACTATCCAATCCCCGTCACCCTCGCCCGCACAGACCAGTACCCGTACCGATGCCGTACCGTCACCCTCGCGTCTCCTATCGTAACGATGGCGCCCTCGTTATTGGATTCGAGGATTGCCAGTACTCATTCACCGTCAGCGAACTCCAGACCGCTCTTTTCTTCGACTCTCAACTCCGAGAGCTCCGTGTTCGGTCTTCCACCACTATCCAACCCGGGTTCTATGACACCTTTGCACGCCTGTGGAATGACCTGGCCGAATGCAAATATAAGTTTGCCGTTTTCGACCCATCCAAAGAGGCACCTACCATCAGCGGTCCTGTCATTCCTCGTCTCGAACTCCTTCACGCCCAACATACACGCCCCGTTAGAGCCAACCCTAATTCCTCCGGGGTCGACATCACCGATGACGAGCAACAGCAGCTCGTGCTGATCGCCGTCCGCGAGAAACTTCGCACGGACAGGATGAGGCAGCTGGGAATCGCCGCTCGTCAGGCCAAGAGAGACTTGCGCCCCGAGCCTCGGATGAAGTCCTCTCCCGCTGCAGCCCCTCGGCGTGTCCGTAGTCGCGCAGCCGTCCAACGCCCCCCTAGGGACGGGCACTCCGAGGACGCCGAGTACGAGCTCGATGACAACGAGGAACTAATTGAGTACGACCTGGACGCACCTATGGCAGGGTTAGTCACGGAAGGACAGGGGAGTGGTTCAGGAACCTACCTTGAAGCCATTGAGGCAGACACTGTCGTCGAGCCCGTCGTCACCAAGGTCGCTTACAAGAAGAGCGACAAGGCCGCTGGGAAGGTGGTTAAGGCCTGAAGGGGGTCTGCTAACTACTTAGAATATCGGTAAACGATATCCGGAGGGCGCATGTAACGGCTTGGCCTCGGGCCGCGTACCTCTACCCTTATCCCCCCGTTCCTGGTTACGATAACCCTTCTTCCGCGCCACCTTTCTCTTATCCCTAGGAACCTAGCTTTTTATCCCTTTATCCTGTCGCTCGTGCCTTACGCCCTCGGAACCCCTTTCCGCCCTCAGTCGTATAAATACCCCCTAGCACGTAGACAAGGACCTCAGCATCTGAAAGAGCAATAACAGTATACTTACCTGTCTGTTGTTGTTGGATCTCCCCGTGTGCGTCAACGTCTAAAACCGTGGACGTCACACAGTCATATCGGCGGCTCCGTGATAAGCGCTGAAGTGGGAAGACTGTCTTTCAAGTTCTACGACTCTACATCCAGTCAATTTGACCCCTGGAACTTGGGGATACATATAAAACCTCACGCTTACGGACAAATTGTTATTGTGCTATGCAGCAGCCTACGCCTGCACCGTCTGAGTACCCATCATCTCCGCCACCAGCGCGACCTCGGGCCTCCAGAGAGAACGTTGCAGCAGCTGAGGACCACCCCATCACCTACATACCACCGCCGCCAAATGTCGAAAGTGCACCCTTCTATGTGCTGTCATCCTTGTTTGATAAGCTCTCAACTGAGAGGAAGCCTGAAAAGAGAAAGAAGCTCTTAGGTTCTTGGTTCAATGTGTGCAGCAATTCCTATTCGTATGAGTTATTTACATACCCTTACCATATACTTCTTAGCACTGGCGCGAAGAGAAGGGATATGATCTATACCCTGTTTTACGATTGATTCTTCCTCAGGTATGCCACAGGGATCGTTATTAATGTTTACATATACTGAGAATGTGGCGTGCAGAAAGACCGTGAGCGTTCCGTGTACGGGTTGAAAGAGAAGAACATAGCGAAGATATACATCAAGTTGATCCCGCTGGGCCGTAACGATCCCGATGCTATTCGCATGCTGAACTGGAAGAAACCTACAGAAAGAGATGTATGTTGCACCTCCAATATGCTACAACAGAATGTCAATATAACTGAGTTTATTGCGTCTCCAGGCCTCTTCTGGAGACTTCCCGACCGTACTTTACGAAGTGGTCAGCAAACGTTCCTCAGTCATTGAAGGGTCTCTCTCGATTGACGAACTGAATGAAACTTTGGATCAACTTTCTGAGAATATGGGACATTCGTACGTTCAAAACTCTGAATGACTTAAGCAAATTCCATGAATTTTGTTTCCAGGGATCGGCAGGCCAAGATCATGCAACGCGTATACAACCGCACAACTCCAGAAGAGCAGCGTTGGATCGTCCGAATCATTTTGAAGGGTCAGTGTCCAAATTCCCTCGCCCGCAATGGAAGATTTAATCCATAGCACCCGCAAATTCATTTAATAGATATGATCATCTCTGTAAAAGAAACTACCGTCTTTGCTGTCTTCCACCCCGATGCCCATGACCTTTACAATACCTGTTCAGATTTGAAGAAGGTAGCGTGGGATTTGTGGGATCCCACACGCAGATTGAAGGAAGAGGTGATCGTACTATCGAACGAGGTCCGCTCAATCCTGACTGTATATTTGTAGGAAAAAGAGGTCAAACTCTTCCGTTCGTTCGCTCCTATGCTTTGCAAGCGACCAACACAAAGAATCGAACAAACTGTCAAAGAAATGGGTGGTGGTAAATTCTTCATCGAAGAAAAGCTGGACGGAGAGCGTATGCAGCTCCATAAGCGTGGCAATGAATATTTTTACTGCTCAAGGTATTTTTTAAGCTTGGATTCTGCGCACAGTATTCGCTTATCGGACTTTAGGAAGGGAAAAGATTATACATATCTGTATGGAAAGCATGTTGGCGTCGGGAGCCTCACGCCTTTCATCGACAACGCGTTTGACCCTCGAATTGAGGAGTGAGTTCCGTGAATTTGCCACTGAGTTACTGATTGACAAACGCTTCAGCATCATTTTGGACGGAGAGATGCTTGTATGGGACCCGGTGTCTGAAAGAAACCTCCCTTTCGGGACGTTGAAGACAGCTGCGCTGAGTATGTTTAATTTAGGTTCTGTTGTCTCTGTGTTAGTAACCTCTAATGTCGCACTAGACAAGTCAAAGAAGGACATCAACCCTCGCCCCTGTTGTACGTCATACCATAAGACTCCTGGGTGTTCTTGGTGCTCACCCCTTCTCCTGAACACAGTCAAAGTGTTTGACCTTCTATATCTTAACGGCACGTCGCTCTTGCATAAATCATTGAAGTTCAGAAAGCGCAACCTCAAGTCGTGTATCGCCGAAGTGAAGGGGCGAATCGAATTTTCACTGGAATACGAAGGCCGAACTGCCCAAGACGTGCGAAATCGAATGGAAGACATCATGGCTCAGCGTGGAGAAGGCCTAGTCCTCAAACATCCAAGTTCAGAGTATATTCTAAATGGACGTAACAGGGATTGGATTAAGGTCAAACCCGAGTACATGGTAAGTACTGTCATGGATGAATGCCTCCAGAACGTGGTCTTATTCGTTTTGTTCTAGGATAACATGGGTGAGACCGTTGATGTCTTAGTCGTAGGTACGATGACTGTCTATCTAGTTTCTTGGGCAAATCTGACATGTTTATAAGCTGGCAATTACGGCACAGGAAGGCGTTCTGGTGGTGTATCGACCCTCATTTGTGCCGTTCTCAACGATCGACCTCAAAATGAAGACGATGACGAACCAAAGTGCGCATTGCTTTTATACGATGCTTCCCGATTCTGAACTCTGTATTTCAGGTACAGCTCATTCGTCCGAATTGGATCTGGATTCACCTTTACGGATTATATGTGGATCCGGCAGAAACCCTGGAAAGAGTGGGACCCCAAGAATCCACCCAGCTTCTTGGAGGTCTCGAAGAAAGGTCAGGATGATAAGGGTGACATCTACCTAGAACCAGAAGAGTGCGCATGTTCTGCTACGAAACGTCTCTGCGTACTCATCGGAATCGTAGTTCCTTCGTCATCAAAGTGAAAGCTGCTGAGATCACAGCATCAGGTGCGTTGCTATCCTAGACATTCTACAATGCCCTGACATCTGTCTTCTTGTGCAGACCAGTATCACATGGGCTATACTATGCGTTTCCCCAGAGCTCTCATGATCCGCGACGATCTTTCGCCGGCCGATTGTATGACAGCCTCAGGTAAGACACGCCCTCTAGCTTGACTATTTTGACGTAGTGCTCACTATATTCCGATGCAGCTGTGATGGAGAATGTGAGATCTGTCAAGAAGCGGAAAATGAGTGCCGATGAAGGCGATGGGTAAGCACCTCGAGTATTCTAGCTAAGCTCATCTTATGTTTGACCGTAGGAAGAAGAAGCGTCGAGTTGTAGCCAAGAAGGTACATTGGCCAATATATGTTTTGATCTTCTCTCACCATTATTTATCAGCCAACTCTCCTGCCGGAATATCAAGGCATCAGTCTGAAAGACATCGAGGCCAAATCAGATTTGTTTTCCGACATGAAATTTAGTACGTCCTACCCATATGGCAACGATGATTAATGATTAAACCTCACATTCCGGAAGTGGTTGCCTCAGATCCAAAGTCAAGAACTGGCGAAGAGGATAAAAAGGAGCTTCTAAAATTGTCAGTATCACGACCCTATTCCTTACTCTTTCAAGCTCATTGACGTGAGCCGCAGGATCAAAGCCCATGGTGGTAGCCTCGCACAAATAGTCAGTAAAAAGAATCGTGACCTAATGATCGTGTATGGTGGCGAGAGCACTCGTATGTTACATACATCCTACATTTTCTGAACATCTATCCCTGACGAGACGTTATTGTAGCATATGACCTCAAACTCGTTATGAACAAGGGGGATGTTGATATCATTCGACCGCAGTGGTTGACTGACTCTGTTGCCCGAGGCGACCTTGCACCACTGAAGAAAAAGTACGTGTCTCATGGCTACTTTCTTGATGCTCTCGTTGATCACCCCGTGTAGGTACTTTTTCCACGCCACAATCAAACGCATGGAGGATGAAGAGTATAACATGGATGATGATGATGACGACGAAGAGATCCCGATGGTTGCTTCTCCCACACCAGATAGTAATACAGAGGAGACTACACCGAAAGCGAGCTCCGAAGTGGACAAGATGGAGGAAGACATTGATCCCTCGCTGGCGGACTGGTTCAAGATTGACGAGAAAGATATCCCGAATAAATCCGAAGTTCGAAAGGAGGAAACAGATAGTGAGACAGAACCGGACTCGGATAACGAAGATGTACAAGACAAAGATGTAGACCTGGAGGAAGCTGACGATGATTGGGAGAATGTGCCTAGTGTCAAGATGGGCGAAGAGGAAGAGGCCATGGAATATGACCAAGAACTCATCTTCAAGCACTTGTTCGTGTAGATTCAATCTAGTAACGACTTGTGCTGACATTTGTAACAGATGTTTCTATCTCGACAGTCCGGAAAACGCACAGAAGAACGGGATGTCGGTGAAATCTGGACAGGAGTCGGATGTCAATGAAAGGTGACTAGATTCTTCCTCTTCTATGTTCTAGGACGGGGTTGAAGATATTCCTTTGCAGGTTTGCGGCACTCTCTCGCCTAATTACGAAGAATGGGGGGAAGTTGGTGGATCTCGACGAACCGAAACTAACGCATATACTTTTGGACAAACGTGACACCAGTCGGCGACTAGAGTTAATGAAACGGACGTCAAAGTGAGTACATCCTTATCCGTAACCATCTGATGCTAAGGATTTCGTAGGCCTAAACGGCGGCACCTTGTGGTCGGAGAATTCATCCAAGCTTGCATCGATGAAGCGACGCTACTGGACGAGGATGGTACGCACCAGGAACTATTTCTTTGGTTGCAGAAGCTCATTCAGATATCGCAGAATTTGTACCTTGATATCGCAGTAAGAACGTCAAATATCCATTTGCATATGATACTGGGTATGGAGGTTATAGTAGACCACCCACAGTATTAATGTGGCAGTACTGAACACTGGAGGGTCATCATCTAATGGACGGACAAAACAGAATATAACTAGGACTGAGATCGGGTAGTACATGATACTAGGGGATATAAAGGTTGATCACCTAATGGAGGCAGCGATACAGTGTTTGGATAGATAGCTGAAGCAATGGAATCAAGCAACACAGAGCGAGGATATCGAATAAAAGTTTGGCGGTGGCACAGAAGAAGTCGTGAAGGTCGTAAGTTTCATAACAAACTGACCAAGGTTTCGCAAAATATGAATGAGACAATAATGACATCGATGCAGGCGGTTGAGAGGAACCAAAAAAAGTACAGGAAAATATATGGACAAACATACTGGAGCAAATATCACCAATAACGATTCAATCGTTCGGGACTAGGGAGGCCCGGGCTTTCGTAGAGGATGCTGCGCCTACCAAAAAAGCCCATAGGGCTATCTGGAAGCTGGAGCGGATTCTGGCTTCCTAATCTCAGCACCTCCTCGTCAATGAGAGCACTTGGATCGTGCGGGTCAAAGATCGAAGGGGTACGGAACGGGGACTCTTGGGCATGTGTACCGAACAAAAGCCTCTTCGGTGTTACAGGGGGGAATGGAGAGCGGTTAAAGCGTCCACGAGAGCCAGAACCATCCCCGGGCGATGCTCTTTTCCGAGACGGCGTTCGTAAAACCTCTGGATTAGGCAAGGTCAGAGAAGGATCATCAGGCGGCACTAAGCCGGACAATAAAGGCGCTTGCGGGTGGAATACAGCGGCTGGAGGAGGATCAAGGTTAGACTTGTAATGCGCAAGGCTCGGAGACGGGCTCATGTGAAGTCCACGGTGGGATATTGGGGTGCGCTGGGCGGAAATTTGGAGAGAAGGTTGTTTGCGAGGCGGCGTGCAGGGCCTTGGTGGTGGAGTCGAGGGGCGGGAGTTGCCAGGGTACAGCAATTGTGGGCTGGATGATTTCTTGCAGACCTTCGACTTAACGAATTGTCGTTCTAAGGTCGGCGACGGTGGTACAACCAGTGTGATTTTCTACGCAGGTCTTTTAGCTAGTACAATAGCACATAAGAGAGCAACTTACTCGATTTTGTTGCTTTCGCCCGGTGGTCCGTAGGGCCCCAAGGGTGGTATTCTTTTCAAATGCTACGCTTGCGGACAGAGTAATTCCAACTTCGAGAGCATCGAGGGTTGAAGGCGACGCGAGCCATTGCGCTGTCAGCCTGTCGACTTCGTCCTCAGTATCCAAGATCTTCGGAATAGTCTCATTGTCCTGATTGACTTCAACACTGCTCAAACTCGGCTGCGAAGATAGTGGGGGGCTTGAGGAAGAGCTGCAGTTAGGAGTGAGATCGGGTATAGACGAAGAGGATGAGAGCGGTGCTTTGGGTGGTATTGCTCGACTGTAAGAAGAAGATTCCGCTGTTGAATGAGCCTGGGATATGCTCTCTGCGGAAGTTTGTCTCGATACCTGGCTAGACATGGTGAGGGCGCGATGATAAGCGGAGTGCGCTGGCAGAGGGGGAAATATAACTTCTGCGGGTAATGGCTGGGGAACGTAAGTCTGATAATACGGTTGGTGTTGCGCATTCGGATAAACAGGTGTGTAGAAAGGTGGCAAGATTGGTGCTGTAAACATTGATGGAAGAGGTATTGTGCTACCATCTGCTTCATCCTTGAGTACGTTCTTCTTCCGCCTTTTGGTCTCTTTTGTAAGTGTTTCTTCCATGACCTTCCTCTTCGGACCAGATTTTGCAGGTGGAGGTTTGGATTTCACCATATCGGCACAGAGCGATTTCCTGAAACCACCGTTGGCGAAGCATGGGATATCAGAATCCCAAATAGCCCAAAGACTCTTGCCTTCGTTACGTCCCCGTGTTACCTTCCGGAAGACTGCCATTGTACTTAGAGAGTGTCGAATAGAGTTCATCCATGTCTGCTCGCCCCGGGTATAGTAAGGATATACAGTAGTTATCCACTCATAGATGTCTTGCAGGGTGAGGCGATGCTCTGGAGACGACAAGATTGCCTGACCAATCAAGGCGGCGTAAGAGAAATCAGGCTTTTCTCTGGAGTAAGGACCAGGCGGTAGGGTATAGGGAAGATCCTCGAGCCCGTCTTCGTCTTCGCTGCTTAGTGATGCTCTCATCGGTCCTGGAGACGAGACAATATTCACGATGCGCGACGGGCTCGAGCATGGAGTTGAGGCACAAGAAGACGAGGCATGTGAATATAGATGACGGTTAACCGGTGTTTTTGGTAATCGGGTGCGCGACCCTGGGACCTTGAAACCATTTGCAGATTTTGGCTCCTTGCGCGAGGGTGTCTCCGGGAAAGCATTTACATCGAAAGAATCCTAAGGAACGATGTGAACAGTTCGTGCGTTGAGAAGATATGCAGACCGACCAGGGTGCATTGTGAGCTTGAGGCTTCTCCGATGACACGCTCGCTATAGTACTTATAGTGATGAGGGGTCTCAGGCGCAAGCTGCTGTGCATGGTTTGATCAAGATGAGACGGGGGAGATAAACGCGTGGTACAGACCTGTGGGGTCTCGCAGCGTGAAGGGGTATTATTCTGGACGGCTTGGACGCGTCGATTGTCGCGTAAAAGAGTGACGGAGTCTGCATTCAGACAGGCAACGGTTTTGATTAAAATTGTTATATCCAAAAAAGAAGAGACTGGCAAAACATACCTTTTCTTTCTCTCCGCCCTTGCCTGCTCTTGCGTTCGATGACTCTTTCCATCGTGTCCATCGGGCGTGTGGGTATAGCCACATCGAGTGGTTCGGATTTCACCGGGGTCCTCGGTGGTGGGGGGGAGAGTGCCTGTGCTCCCACATTAGAGATAGACCTTGTACGGGACATTCCTGCGGAACGTGTTTTGGGTGCTGGAGGCACGTCAGACGGAGGTTCTTCAGGCTGCGACAAGTGAGCTCGCATTTGTTCGGTGTGCAACATGAGGTCTTCACGTGTCATGCCCAGTTTCTGCAGTAATGCAGAGATGGGGGATGTGGGATTTGAGGAGACAGGAGGGTCTGCCATCGTCGTCTCAATTGATGGCGAACGAACAAGACGACAGAAACAATTATCGAGGGGGAAGGAGAAATTGAACAGGATCGGTGGGAGACGAGCTGTACCGTCACACTCTTGGTTCTCAAGTCACAGCCTTGTCACATATTACTTAAAATGGGAGGCAGGTGTCACAAAAGTAGCGGGCGCTACCTGATGCGCTGCGATTGCAAGGTTGTGAGACTGGTTCAGCTACCGCAATATTCGCAGACTTGAGCACGTTGAGGAGGACGGAGCAGGCATGGTATACCACAATCTGAAGGGTACGTCTCGACTCTATCTGCACGAATATATTGCTAACCCGTCGCTCTTAGCCCTCATCAAGGGGATCCGAGCCTGTAAGGTGCGTGACCTCAGCCTCGTATGACCGCATTCGCTCAAGTTACTGTAGACCGTCGCCGATGAACGAGCCCTCATCAAGCAGGAGTCTGCCGCTATTCGTGCATCATTTAGGGAAGAAGACTCGTATGCAAGGCATAACAATGTCGCCAAACTTCTGTACATCCACATGCTTGGCTCCGAGGCTCATTTCGGTCAGATGGAGTGCCTAAAGCTCGTCGCTAGCCCAAGGTTTGGAGATAAGCGACTGGGGTATCTAGGAATTATGCTTTTGCTGGATGAGAGTCAAGAGGTTTTGACACTTGTCACCAATTCGCTGAAGAAGTGCGTAGATGGCTCTTTTATAAGCGAATCTCTCGTTACTGAATTCTTGAATCCAGCGATATGAACCACACGAACATGTACGCTGTCGGGCTCGCTCTCTGTACATTTGCAGATATTGCTTCTGAAGAAATGTCCCGAGACTTGGCCAACGAGATAGAGAAGCTATTAGGTTCTAGTAACACGTATATTCGGAAGAAGGTACGTCGTCCTAGCATAATTGATGTTTCTACATTTAAGTCCCTGGAAAGGCTGCATTGTGTGCGCTACGAGTTGTCAAGAAAGTACCTGACCTTGCGGACCACTTCATCTCGAAAGCAAAAAATCTTCTGGCCGATCGGAACCATGGCGTCCTATTAACGGCGATTACTCTTGTCACTGAGATGTGTCAAACCGATCCTGCGTGCTTGGAAGAGTTCCGTAACGCAAGCCTCTTTTCCTTCCCGTATAAGGCTATTATTCACTTTGGCTTTAGGCTGTCCCTCTCTTGGTTCGACACCTCAAGGCTTTAGTTACAACTGGTTATAGTCCCGAGCATGATGTGTCCGGTATCACAGACCCTTTCCTCCAGGTGAAGATCCTTCGCTTGTTACGTCTTCTTGGAAGAGGGGACGCCCAGGCAAGCGAAACGATGAACGACATCTTAGCTCAGGTATGATTCAGTAATGATGTTCAAGGCTTACTCGCTGATTGATTCTTCAGGTTGCAACGAATACAGAGTCTTCGAAGAATGTCGGCAATTCCATTCTGTACGAGACTGTCATGACTGTTCTTGAGATCGAAGCAGACTCTGGCCTCCGGGTGATGGCCATCAATATCCTTGGAAAGTTCCTCAGTAATCGCGACAATAATATTCGGTGTGTACCATCATTGTTTCTAGCTAACATGTGCTCATAAAGGGACAGCTACGTTGCTTTGAACACCCTCAATAAGGTTGTCTCCATCGATACAAACGCAGTGCAACGGCACCGCAACATTATTCTAGACTGTCTCCGTGATGGCGATATCTCGATCCGGAGGCGAGCACTCGAGCTCTCATACGCTCTTATCAACGAGAGCAACGTACGCGTCCTTATTCGTGAACTTCTTGCGTTCCTTGAAGTTGCAGATGATGAATTCAAGCTTGGTATGACAACTCAAATTTGTCTTGCTGCGGAGCGCTTCGCGCCAAATAAACGGTGGCATATTGATACTGTCTTGCGCGTACTGAAGTTGGTGAGTACTCTGATGACCAATAGTTCATACGTAAGCCGCTGACGTTCCGCAAAGGCTGGCAACTTCGTACGGGAGGAAATCTTGTCTGCCTTCATCCGTCTTGTAGCTTATACACCGGAGCTACAAGGTTATACTGCTTCAAAGTTATACACTGCCCTGCGAAGCGATATCTCACAAGAATCGCTCACGCTTGCAGCTACTTGGGTGATTGGCGAATACAGCGAAATTCTCTTGGAAGGTGGCCTTGTTGATGAAGATCAAGCAAAGCCTGTCAGTCGCTTTCTTCTTTCAAGTCAAACCAACGCTCACGCTACTTTGATAACAGGTCACTGATGCAGAACTGATCGAGCTTCTGGTTTCCACACTGGACTCTCCCTATGCAAACTATCTTACCAGACAGTTTGTTATGACTGCTATCACAAAGATCTCGGCGAGACCCACTACATCAGCTCCACAGCAAGAACGGATACAAACCATACTTGCATCATATACCACAAGTCCAGAGCTGGAGATCCAGCAACGTGCCGTGGAATTCGCTAATCTGTTCAACTTGGGCGAGATTCGCGCGGGCGTGCTCGAACGCATGCCTGCCCCGGAGCTGAAACAGACCGTCATCGGTGTCGGTGAGTGTCTCACAATTTCCCCCTACTGTTTTTCGTTGACAACGTTTTAGTGAGTGAAAACAAACCCGTAGGATCAGTTCAACCGAGTAAAGATGTAAGCCATGGAGTCCATTTGCACACTACTGGTGAACTTACTGTTACTGTAGGGTGATTTGCTTGGAGATGAGATTCCTTCCGCCGCAACAACTAACGGTCCGACGGGAGCTTCTGCCTTGCAAAACAATCAAGATCTCCTGGCTGAGATCTTTGGCAGTTCGTCTACTTCGTCTGCGCCTACGCCAGGTCCATCAGCACCCGCTCCAAAGAGCACCGTTGATGATATTCTTGGATTATTTGACTCTACCCCGGCTGCCCCAGTGGGTGCAGCTTCCCTCACCCAGACAGCACTACCGACTTCCCCTCCTATGCAAGCTGCGGCAACAGCGTTTGCACTTCCCCAGACGGAGACGGCGTCACCACAACCAGCAGCGCCGCGGTTGACGGCCTATCCTGCATACGACAAGAATGAACTCAGAATATCGCTTACGCCACAAACGTCGCCTCAGCGTCCTGGTGTTGTCAACATCTTGGCTAGATTCCAAGTGACCGGCAGTACGCCTGCCACTGCGTTAAACTTTCAAGCCGCTGTGCCCAAGGTAAGTTACTACGCTGTGCTGTATCGATTGTCGCTCTTGCTGACGTTGATGTGCCCAGTCTCAACAGCTACAAATGCTTCCGATGTCCAACCCTGACATAAATCCGGGTGCCGTCGAGACGCAGCAAATGCGTGTGATCGCTCCTGCAGGGGTAAGCCCCGGATTCTAATCTATTGATATGGCCCTCATTGACGATATCTATGTTTTCTCAGGCTAATATACGACTGCGGCTACGGATATCGTACTCGGTAGGCGGAAGCGCCATCCAAGATCAGGTCGATTTCGCTGGCTTCCCTCCCGGCCTAACCGGCGATAGCTCATGATGCAGATAATCACTGTTCGAGGATCTGCTGTTAACTTTATGCTACGCCTGTATTATGTAGCTCTCTGGATCAATCACTCGCTCTTACCCCATGCCACATACCATGAAGGCGGCCTCTGTAGATCATTCAATGATAGGTTGTTGGGCAAACAATAAGTAATGGGATCAGCTGAGGAGAACTAATATGCGATGGTACAGAAATGTAGTAGACATATTCTAAGACGGTTGGAACACTACAATAATACACGTACGAATCCCGTATTAGACAGTCTTCACGTCACATGCGCCAGTTTTCAAGCTCTTGGGCAGCAGGGGAGTCCTTAGTGTGGCGAGGTGGGAATGGGTGGAGGTGAGGAGGAGGAGGCTGCGCCGCTGCTATCATTGCGCCTGGGACCAGACGCCTAGGAACGGGTCCTATCATGGCTGGAGAATATTGCCCTCCCAGTTGAACACCAGCTGTGACATCCATCAATGCAAGATCGGGAATATAATGCATTTTTAAGCCGGAGACTGTTGTCGGTAGCTTTCCGGGCGGTTTGATGTGCCGGAGGCTAAGCATAATCCAGAAGGTCCAGATTGCAGCAACGTTCAAGTTACGATAATCCGAATACTGATGCCTTTGAAAGCCTGCGGCCTTGAGTCTCATAGTTAGTTGGCGGTATGTATTCCCTATAGAATTTGAAGTTGAGATATTCTCGCATTAATTATGAGACAAGCTAACGAATGATTCACCTCTATTTGCATTCCAGCCATCTGGAAGATCATGCTCTGTCTTGTTTGTGTCAATGTCGTAACTGATCCCATAGCAACCGCGTGGAAGATAAAGTAATAATATAGGCAGCCCTTGCCCAGCGCCTGGCATGAGTGGAGCGGCCATTGAGGGTCTACTACTACTACTAATACTAGTATGATACTTGAAATCAGTACATGCTTTACTGGGAAATCATTCACTTACGGAAGGCAGTGGCTGCGAAGAGTGCGAGTAACGGTTCGGAGTACTAGCACTACGGACAAACGAGCCCCTATAACCTGGGGAAGTTTGGGTGGAGGGATCTGGCTGCGCTCGCCGCAGACTTCGATGCCCTTATAAACTTCTTGCTCTGTCTGCGCAAATAAAGCCAAAGGAAAACAGTGGAAGAAGACATGCATTGGCATCCTTTCCGGTCACTCGCGAGTATCTGAGTGAATGTGACCGCACTGGCAGTGTCCTTGTGCGGCGAAGCGATCCGAAGTGTACTATACCATAGTACAGCAACCAATGGGACAGCCTCCAAATCTCAAAACCAACGATACAGCATTAGCTACTTCGGTCACCGCGTGAAGATCTGATACATAAGTGATCGCACCTTTGTTCCAATTCCAGGCCCTGAGAAGTTGTCGAGTTATAACGCAATTCTCTCGAGAACAATGAACTTCACATCATCGTTCAAGATACGGAGCGACATCATCGCGCAGCATCAGATAACACTTACTGCTACATAAGTGGATACCTTAAACAGGAATCTGGAACTTCTTCCACTGGCAGAGCGGTGCTTGAACTTGAAGATGATTTGCAAACTTTGGGGGCTCAATGAAATGCGAGTCAGTGATACTTGAAGAAATGACGCATTGATGTCAATTGCGCAGTTGAGACTCACATAGTCTCACACAGTACGAGTTTCATTGAATCGTGCACTCACACTAGCATTCCATATCAAGGACTCCGTGGAAGGGCAGCCACCAGTGGCGAATTATCCCTGGGATATGCCGTGTGTTACTAGTTTGAACCACTTTATTGAGTTGCTGAACTTCGGGATCCATGCGGTGCTGTAAGAATCTACTCTAGAATTTAGATAAGCGATTTGCCCACTGGGAACGAGACTAGTAGCTGATCCACAGGTAGTCACCTTGCTTGGGGGCAAGGTCCTCTCCAACTGAAATATGTCACCTGTTTTCCCGAACCCGAAGCGGCCCTCCCGTTGCCGATTTCGTCCGAGCGAATCACCTCGGCCTCTTCCGTTCCTGACTTGTAAATGTAGAAAAAGTATTGTACGCTTGTTTCTATCTAAATAAATAAAAAGCCAATTCAAAATTGATATTGCTGTGCGACGTCGCAAGCCAAAGCAAGGTCAAAGTCGCCAGAGGCGGCGCTTTCATTCAAGGTTGGGTATGATATTAGTAATGGGTCTGGGTCGGTTTGCCTTACTAGCCGCGGCGGATTTTAAACTTGAAACTGCCGTACTATAGTGGCGTTCAACATCGAAAGATTTCGAAAGTAAAAAGATGATACTTTCAAGTTTGAAACTTCGGAACAGCGGCAAGCTCAAGCCTGAGCTCCCGAAGCGCTAACCCTAATTTAAGGTTGCGCGAAATCCTATTGCGTGCGGCTAATTGCTGCGATTAGCACCGTGACACTTGTCCGCTACTATCATGCCTCGCATCTCACAACGAGAGCTGTTGCTATACATGCTTTATAGCTATGATCTGAGGATCCAGGAGGCCCGAATGCAGAGTGAAATGCTAAGTCTACTTGACTTAGATATCACCCATCTGTTCGATGACCCCGATGATGAACTTCCCACCTCACCAACAACCTCCGATTCGTCCACTGCTAGCACTGCTTCATCCAAGATGACTGAGGACTCCTCAGACGAGATCGACTTTGACGAGGAGCTTCTTCGGATTGACAAAGACATCTTGTCTTTGTTTCTTGGCTGGAGTAATTT
>MLYV02001135.1:0-63920 GCA_001913855.2 Hermanssonia centrifuga
AGAGAGGTTGCAATGATTATACTGTCACCAGAGATGTTAGCATCTAAAGGTTTCGAGTTATTAATGCAACACCGTGGTTTCAGTGACCGTGTCTGTGCATTAGGCATAGATGAGATACACTTACTAGATTCCTGGGGCTCAAGTTTCCGGTCTCAGAACTTCCGTCCGCGCGCTTTCGCTCCTCCGCACCCGTCGTCCGCATCCCATTCCCCCCTCAATTCTCGTTAGTTGTGTCTGGTTCTCCACTAGCATTGGGCAGAGCGTGAGTGCGGGTGTTGTTATTAGGAGTGCTCGGGGCATGGAGTGTGCCAGTAGGATAACTAGAGCTAATACTTTCGTTGTTGTTCATGCTGACCAGTTGTATACATTTTACGTGCTACTGCCGTCCTCGCACTGCTAAGATCTGAATCTGATCGTCTATTCGGCATTTCCGGCATCTTACTTTTTCTCGGCCGTTTCCGCGCGCGCGAGCATAAACCGCAGCACCACTAGTGAGGGCGCCAGCTGACGCAGACTATATATTAGATAAAGTCGATTGTCACTTTATCATATGGTCAGCAACGGAGACTAGGGCGGCAGGAGCGCTAAGTTTCTTGGCTCCTCCCGCCATCGTTGAAGTTTGTAGAGCGAGTTTCGCCTCAAACAAACATTCGTTCTTTTGCTTTATTACCATACCTACTCTCGTTTTCAATTATCATCATCTGTAAACTCGCGTCATTGAGAAATGGCTAGTTCTCGAGGAGCGTCTCCCGAGGACATACAACCGGAGATTCTACCTCGCGATCAGAACGAACGAGACCAACGCAGAGATCAGGCGGTCAGAGTTGAGAGAATGGAAAGTAACCCATACAATTGTGTTATGCCGCTCTTTTCAGACCCAGCACACGCTGTATCGCGCCAACCTTTAATCGACCGCGGCCTCTATAACGAGGAAGCAGCGCAGAGTATGGCGGATTCTTGGGCGATCTGGCACGCTGATAGGAAAGCGTGCTGGGACAAGCAGGTAGAAGAAGACGATCGAGTAGCGAGGACCTCCAACCTGAGGTTGCAAGAACAGTGCAGGCGAGATCGAGAAAAGCTCGAAGCGGAATGGAACGAAGCAGAGAGAAAACGTCCTAAGGAGCCCGAGATGGACATGGACGCGGCGGTGGGAGATAACCTGGACACGCGTATATCCCCTTTCGCTTTACAGAAACTCAGATCCATTCAGCACGTCCACCTTTGGTATTTTACTTTAGATGGAATCAGCAGCGCTCTGAAAGAGCACCATTCAGTTGCTGAGGACACCATGGTGCTTACGAAATCCGAGGACGGAGTTGGTTTCAAGTCAGGATCTCACCGCGCCTCTCCCAAAGCCGTCAGCGACGCATCGTTATCTTGGGAACAGTTAACGGAATGTTATACGGAATTCATTAAACAGATCAAAGCCGCGGGCTGGCCTAAGTCCTACATGCAGGCGCACCTCGACCTATTCTAAGGAATAACAACGCATGATTGGAGAATTCGATTCCCAACGTACGTCGGGCGACGAGCGCTACTGTTATACGTAGAAGCAATCAGGCTGGACTGGCACGCCGAGCTTATCCGCATCAAGGCTCTACCTCCTAGGGAGAAAGCAATGGCTAGAGTGTACAATATAGGCAAGATCAACAAAAAGTTGTTGAAGAATTGTTACATGAAGGCCGAAGATCACTTCAAATGGAATGAAAAGGTGCGAAGTCGTTAAAAATTTGGGAAAGGTCGAAACTAAAGAGAAATTTATTGAAAAATCCATGCCACTTCGCCACCTCATGTTACGCCGTCACCTGCGCCGCGCCTCGCCTCGCATAACCAATCGCAAACATACGCCGCGATTGGGTTATGTGATATCGACAAATGACAACGGTTCTGATACCATTATGGTTGTCTTTTGTTTCTCGACGAATGTCGCCGTACCATCAAACGTTCTGCGACATCCACAGCCTATAGAGCAGTCGGATTCAAAACAGCTGGACTGCCCCAGCCGATCGTCACTGAGAGAGACCCTACCATCAAGAAGCACAAAACAGTGCAGGAGGTCGGCGTCTCCAGGCAAACGTCGTCCTAGAGCTCGCGCCGCTAGACCCCCTCAGGCCGAGGGTGGAGACAGCCAGCAAGGCTTTCGATCATCAAAGCGAGGCCCGCTTTCCGTCTGCTCCATTTGCCTTGGTCGACACCAGCACATTGTGTCGAAGTGCAAATCTACCAAGCTGTGGGACGACTCTCCAGCTAGATGCTCCAGAGACCCGGTGTCCAACAGAATTATCAACCCAAACGGGCTTGAAATCTGCACCAACTGGCAGCTTCGACGAGGTTGCTCTGACACGAGCACATCCCACAGACATGAATGCTCCGGATGCGGAAGTGCATCCCACGGAGCAGAAGAATGTAGTCGCGCTCAGGAGAGCTAAGCCTCTCTCGGCGTTCAAACTAGAAGGGTGGGATTTCTTACTAGAATCCACAGGTCTTCTAGAAGAATTCGGAGAGATACCCCAAGGTTTAAGAATCGGTTTTATCATAGGAACTCCAGTAATTCGACACACCATAGCGCCGCATAATAGTCCTTCACTGTCTATACTCTCCGAACAATTCGCCTCAATCATTAGTAATGAGTTTCGTCTTAATCGTTACCTAGGTCCTTTCACAAGGATCGAGCTCAAGAATATCATCGGACATTTTCAGACCTCTCCCATGTCGCTCATTCCTAAGCCGCACAAGCCGGGGGCCTTCCGTCTTGTACAAAATTTTTCCTTCCCGAAAAAGCCTCGTGAAAATCATACTTCGATAAACTATCACATAGATTCAAACGACTTACTTTCGCTTCGTTCGCCCTCACGGTCTTCCACCTACCCCCGGGATCTCAGGGCGCGGTAAGAGATGTTTCCGAAGCATACAGGAACATTCCCCTGCATACGTCGCAGTGGGCGAGTACCGTGGTAAGGTTGTCAGAAAAGGATGAGTTTGCAATAGACACACAAGCGGCCTTCGGAGTCTCGTCGAACGCAGGGATGTTCGGGTTCATCGCAGACGGTCTAAACAGCATCATGAGAAGGAAAGGCATCGGCCCTCTTTCTAAGTGGGTAGACGACCACGGTTTCTTCAGAGTCCTGAAGAAATACCTACAAAGATACAACGACTACCGAGCCCAATGTGCCAAACGAGCAGAAGCTCAGGGAGGTAAGCATCATGTAGGAGGGAGAATATTTTGGTCAGGAGACATAATGGCAAATGACTCAATCGAGGAGTTCGTCGAAGACATGAGATACCCGATCCTCGATCTATCGCAAAGATCTCCCAGATCCGAAGAAGACGCCAAATTCTCATACAACCTAGACGACATAGATTGGATTTCAGACCAGCTAGGAGTACCGTGGCAGCTCGAGAAAGACCAGTTGTGGTCCTCCACCATTACTTTCATAGGATTTGAGTGGAACCTACAATCTAAGACAGTAGGAATCGGAAACACGAAAAAAGAGAAATACCGAGCGGCTATCGCGGCATGGCGGCAATCTCGAATGCACATGTTGAAAGAAGTGCAAAAGCTATACGGTAAACTCTTACACGCTTCGCTAGTAGTCCAGGAGGGTAGAGCATACCTCACGGGCCTCGAGTGCACGCTGAGCATTTACCACGATGCTCCCTTCAAACCTCGCACTCCGCCGAGAGCGGTTCCAGGAGATCTCGCATGGTGGGAAGAAACACTGCGGCAACCAATCCTCGTCAGACCCGTCCCAGGACCAGTCCCAGTGGTGGAAATTCAAGCCTTCTCAGATGCGAGTTCGGGAGTCGGCATCGGAATTTGCATCCAGGATAGATGGAGAGCTTGGAAGCTCATCGGAAACTGGAAAGCAGACAAAAGAGATATCGGCTGGGCAGAGGCTGTGGGGTTCGAATTCTTGGTACAAACAATCGTCGAAGCTGGAGCCTCGAAGCGAACCTTCAGAGTCTACGGAGACAACAAAGGAGTTGTCGAAGGATGGGCCAACGGTCGCAGCAGAAATCCCCAAGTCAATGGGGTATTCAAGCGAGTACACAAGCTCCTGGGATTAGTGATCTGCAAGGGTCCTGAGACCCTCCAAGGGTCAAGGGTAAGGGTCTGGAGGGTAAGGGTAAGGGTCAGAATGTCAGACTTTTGGACCCTTACATAACCCTTCCATATATGGTAACCTTGCACTCAATCCTTTTGCTTTTTACCTATGAAAGCTATCTTCAATCCAAAGGTTTACTTCTTTTACAAGTATATAGTCAATTATTAACATACTAGTCAAAACTGAGCATCATTATGCCTTGATGTTGGCACTGGCTGAAACTTATACAGAGCTCTGGTATTTTTACAGCAGCAATCCAGCCAAAGCTCAATAAAAAGAAGACTATGAATGTAATAGTACTAGTATAGCATTAAATGATAATTAATGGTATATATATATATATATATATAACTTCAGCTTAAGTGCTTGCTCTTATATAGTGACATACCCTTAGCATACCCTTGGGACCCTGAGACCCCCCAAAACCCCTGAGACCCTCGGAGGGTTTGGACCCTTGGAAAGGGTAAGGGTTTTGGAGGGTAAGGGTAAGGGTCCAGTAAATCTATGAAGGGTTTACCCTTGCTGATAACTAACGCCGAGGAGGTTTCTTATAATTGCGGTCGGACCAAAAAATGGATCCCCATCTGCTTCCAAAGGACCCTGACAACAATCGAGAAAGACTTTTTTTACAGCTTCTGGAAAGCAAGCTACGCCTGCTAGCATTGTAATTTCTCCAGAACGAGTTAGCGGTCCCCTTCGCTAAGTAGTTGCTGCGCATGCAGAAGAGGTGTGGGAGATACCAGTTCCTGAGCGTTGGGCGTGGATGATGGCAGGCGATTGAGCGAAGATGCGAGGAAAGTGCGAGCCTGGAACGTAAGAGCTGTTGGCGCTACCGTCGTTCACCGTGCATGCTTCGAATGCGTGATTCTCTGTGGGCTGTAAGTATATTCAGTAGGGATAGAAGGAGTGTTACCGCAGTGAGAAGATGTACCTTGTGTAAGAGTAAATTGTTGAGAGGTGTTCGTTACCGGCAAATGTGGCCAGGCGCGACCTGTGAGTCAGCGATATTCTACGACGGAATTTTGTGGCATCGAAGAGAATATTGAGACACAATAAATTCCTCATCCTCTACATGGGCAATATGAGTGCATTCGCTGAAAGACCGCTCAGTTAGGATGTTGTGACGAGGTAGCGAACGGCATTGTAGTACCAAGTGTGGCGCTTGCCATCCCCTCTTCATCCCTTGTCACACCCGCTAAAACCTCCCCTGTAGCTATCCGGTCAGTATGTAGTACATTTCAGATTCTGTGACCCACAGAAAGCTTACGTGCAAGCAGAGGTCTGTGCGACTTAACGACGAACACACGGGAAATCACAAACAACGAGGCCATACCATATGCTATTTTCCCTGAGACGAGCTGATATACTAGTAGTCCTCTGAAGGCGCATACCAAGTCGTTAATCCACCATCCTCCACGTCCACCGAGACACAAGGGTAGCTTCTTGCTGCTAGAAACGTAGGACTATATCAGACTCTATAGGGGCGGAGTGAAGGGCAAGACCTGCTGTCATTGGGGTTGCAGAAGAGGGGGTATTGGCTGCCTGCAAAGACATAATGGACCGGTACATACTCGAAGATAGTCTGTCTAGGATGAGTGTTTTGAACAAGAAGATCAATATTGAATATCCCGCCACTGGCAACTGAAACTCACCGTCAAGTAAGTGATAGAACCCATCACTCAGTCAATATTCCCTAACAAAGTTTGTTGAGAGATAGCTCGAATACAAAAATTCCGAAAAAGAGAGCGGTGATTTGCACAGGGATGGTCATATCCACCATCCCTGTGAAAATCACCTCAATCATGGAATGATTGTCATCCTTTCATCCATAAATGAGCACTTTGATTATTAGCTTTTGAGGATCCAGGCAAGATTGAGAGCAGTCAGAGAGCCTGAGGACTGAGGTGGATTTGAGCAGATTGTTCCGTGATTCGAGGTAAATATTGACAATACTATCTGATCCCGTAGGCTAAATAAGAACAGTTGCTCATTCTTAATGACTATAGCTTGACCAACCTCGTTTTGTGCCATGAAAGTCAGTGACGATAACTATACGGGCGGCGATCGGTGACTGTTGAAGGCTACGCGACGGCACCGACAATCGCTTGAGCTCAAGCCCTGTAAACGGTTTGAAGATCAGTCAAGCCTCGCAGGTAAGTACATGCGCCTGTAGCCTGTTATGTTATAAGACGTTCCAGGGCTATCAGTTGGCTCAGACTTATCGATAGCGATGAGTAGTCGACGCACCTGGTAGCAAAGTCAAAAGGCATAGCAAACTGCCCCCTATCGATTCCTGAACAATCATGGCATATTCTAAGACACAGGATGTGTGCGAGAAACGGAGGATGAAGATGGATGAATCCTGGTGGTGTATTTATCGACAGAACGATCCGGGGCAGGCAACGATTGCGAATCAACCTCTTCGATCGAATTCAACGCACAAGGTAGTCGCCATCTGTGCGGTACTTTCTACCATGCCAGAATTGCGTGCTACGGTGGCAGTAGAAGAACAAAGCAAGAGGAGATCAGGAGAGAGAGCTCAGAGAGGAGCGGTGGTGGTCGAATAGTAGCCGAGTCAAGCTTTGATCCGCTCAGCTTTCCCGCTCGCCGAACTTTGACCACGACCACGACCGCGGCGACCATAATATTCCTATCCTCTGACACTTCCAAGCACATTCCTCCGCTATCACGGCTACTAATTTCACCAGGAAGAATGTATATCTAGCCTATTCTCGCGAAAAGGCTCCGCCAAGATTCTGTTCTGTCTGTAGAGCGCGCAACTCAACAACAGCTTTTGGAGCTCAATCTATGCCAAAACCACTCGGGAGGAGGTCTATTAAGCGTATGTGGAGACGTATATGAGGCCAACGAACTTTTATCAAGTGTCGATCAAGTATTTTGCCCAAACTTTGTACGTCTATTTCTGCGTTTGCAACTCGTCTGATCCAACATATACGCGCTCCAGCCTGGTACTACTAACACAAGCTCCCCAGTACTTCGCTGTTCAATATTCCCTCTCGAACCCTGTCATATTCTCGTTACGGTCTCCAGCATACATCATGGACTACACACGGTCAGAGTTTCTCTGGAGATGATGCACCCTCAAGAGGCAAAGGAAACTCACGAGATAGTTTCAGATCGATTTTGGTTATAGGACGAGCGGAAAGTCTGAAGGAAACTATGCCCGAGAAGCTGAAAATTGGCCTACATACCCGTAGGGCCTGACACAGCTGATGGCTTCGGATGAGCCCATTCCTTACACAGTGTTCATTCCCCGAGCTCGCTATTTCTTTGTCTCGTCTCTCGAAGTTTGTGAGTAAATCTTGTGTACAATCATTCTGGGGTAATCTTGGGCTCAACGATAGTCACAAGTCAATATTACGGTACTAATATCTCCGACGTTAATTGGAAAGTTCTGCTACCTCTGCATGTGCATAATCAACATTGGGATAATAACTGGAAGGTCTGAAAAGAACGTGATAGTCTCCGGTGTAGAGGAGAGTTTAAGGACATAACTATCTTAACAAGGTTTGAATCGGTAATAAATGTGTGAATAATGGGGAAAGGCTGATGAAGGAAAGTGGTAGCGTAGAGGATTGTCGATTAATCGATTACCCCTCGCAGAACTAGCTCAAAGGCAAGAATTGCATCTGTAAATCTTTTAAGTACGAATTTCCTTGCTACACGAAGGATATCACCTCGTATGTTTCACGTCCAATATTAATCAGACATTGCGTTGCACAACGTCGTCCTCGTCCTCCGATTCTGGTCCCATGTCGTCCTCGAGCTCCGTGTCCAGCCACTCTGCATCTGGCGTCGCTTCCTCTTCATGGTTCTCGGAGTATGCCCTCACAAGCCCTGCACGTGCAAACATGGTATGTAGCTTAGGGTAGAGTGGATCATTCTTGTCCGGTTTGTCCAGATACTTGATTCCTTCCATAGTCATCCAAGCCGAGATCCTCGGCTGATACTGAGCACGCACTAGCGGCTCGGCGTGTGGATGTTTGGCAGCAATATGTGTGTTTAACGCGTTGAATCGTTTAAAGCCTTCCATGCACGAGGGCTCAGTACACGCGTAACACATGTAATCCTTGAAATGGGTATCCATATGTCCACAGCGGGAACCGCTATGTTTAAATGTCCACGGGCAGCCCTTGATGAGGCACTTGTATATCCTAGAGTTCTTTCGTTCCCCCGCGGGTTCGGCTGGAAGCACCTGCTGCTTGCGGAAGTCACGAATGCAGGGGCTGGCGCGGATGCTTGACTTGGATGGCGGTGTCTGTGCTAAAGATGTAGTTGTCCAAAGACGCAGGGGGTTGATGGCACCACTCTGAGTACTGTAGGTAGTAGATGATGCATCAGATACAGTTGGTTGATAGGATATCGTGTCGCAAGGGACAGATGGAACAGTGCGTGTATTGCCATTGGTACTTGAATTCCCTCCGTCTTCGTCTGTGTCGCAACCCGAGTCGATGTCTTCATCCGGTCCTGTCTCAGGGCTCGGGCCGACATTGTCAATCTCACTGCTTGTAGTGCCTTCCGAGCGATATTCGTGTTGAGAAATAAACCCAACGTCCCAGCCAATGTCTTCCTGCTTGACATCCTCGTCTATTTCCTGGCTATCTGCAACAGAGGGACTTTCGATGGTGTCTTCCTCCACCGGTTGTACTTCGAGAGCATCGAGCTCTTTGTCCAGTAGGTCCCGCGCTTGGCATAAAATATCTATTTTTGCTTCTCTTAACAATACCCCGCGACGACGCCGTACTGCAATCGGACCAATCTGCATAGTCAAAGAAAATTTCTAGAAAACAGATACACGGTCGTTGAGATTAGACTCGGGGAGCCTTTTTGATTGATAAGCTCACCTCTTCATAGTCAGACTCAGCTTCAGACCGGGACAATGGGACGTCGTCAGGTATTTTTGTCACAGATACAGCCTTGGGCACACTGTTGCCAGTGAGATTCGGAGCGAAGGAGCTCATGTCTTTGGTGCTTTGGAGGTGTCAACTCGCTGTGCATTGTACTAGGTATTCATATAATGGAAGAGAATGGCAGTGGCAACAAAGGAGAATTAGATCAGGTGAGTTTGACATCATCTCGCCTTTGTGTGAAGGTTGAGCGAACCTAAATTGGCACAAAGACTCTAGTATCATCCACTGGCCGCAGTGATTCAAGCGAATGCGGTATGCATCATACGGGCGCAACAGGCCGTTTGAGTCTAGTAGACCGTGCACATCTATCCAGTGAAAACAGGACCGAGTCGGTTCTCTATCCTGGCATGAGCAAGTCATTTAGCCTGCTGGCACAAGCGCTGTAAGGTCCTTGGGGTCCTCTTCTAACGCCTAGATACCGTGTGCCGGGACCTCCGCTACCGCTAATAGTCACCTATCATACAACTCACTTTCTTCTACCGCAACGACGGTATTTGCCTCAAACAGTACAACGTTGAAGTGCTTCCATCTGAATCCCTTATACTTTTTGTTATCCGACAAGATACTCACCGAAAGTTTTTCTCAATGTGCCACTTGCTGTCATGCGACTGACTTCTGAAGTTGCATCCTCGAACTCCAAACTAGTCCTAGTAGGTTCCTGTCCGTACTAGTAGATTGTCTTTCTCCAGCTTGAGTATCCGAATCTGCGGTCGCGTACAAATACACGGACATGCTGGCACCGTCGCGTTCCACAATGTATGTTCTCGAAACGACATAGAATTTTAGACTTCTGCCGCACGCGCTTTCTTCTTTGATACGCTAACGTCCCCATAATCACACAGACCCTTCCCAAGTACCAGTTTGTCTCTTGCGACCATATATATATAACTGCCAATAATGAAAATACGTAACGCGTAGCCAATATATTGTATGGCCACAGATTGGCCACAGGTTACTACTGTTGCCTGCAGTATCCCTAATCCCCGCGAAGTTCCACCAATGGTCGATCCAGAACAAATTATGTATACGGCGGCGCAGTCCTCATCTATAAGCATCTATCCGCACTTGGATCCCTCTCCCAACCCGGGATCGAGTGATTCCCGCATGTCGTCTTACTCACCCTCACCGGTCGCTTTTGTGACATCGACATGATGTTCTTGCATTTGCAGCCTAATGGAGCGTGGGTCAATGCAGTAGTCAGGGCTGAAGCCGACGCATATAGCACATACCGCCGAAATGAAGATGCCTGCGACTGAATATGCAATTTTCTTGGAGGCAATCCAGATGTATGGTGTTCAAAATATCATGGCAGCCACAATTTAGATGGAACCGTGTATGGTGCAGCTAAAACGTGCTTGTAAGCAATTGGGCCACATCAAGTAGTAGGCGTACACTTACATTAGAACACATCGGAATTCGAGGAGTAGAGACACTGGGGGTACGTGGTATGTGTTTCGGTTTAACGACAGGAAGAGGAGAATAGGTAAATTTATACGGATGGAAAAGGAAGCGTGGCCAGGTATAACCTCCGCTTGAAAATGGAATGTCTGGCATCCTCGCTCTGGCCTGTAATTCCGCAGGACCTGCATAATGAGGCCTAATGATGGGTGGAGCTCCGCAAGTGGTATAGCTCGCAGGCGCATACACAGCCTATCGATCGGATCGCTGCATCTCGGATAGTATTGTGCGTCCAGAGGTATGGCCGTCGTCGTTGGAAATGAACGCACATCCATTACTGCTGCCTGAGAAAGCGTTACAACATCAAATTTGGGAATCTTGGGAGAACGAACAATGGACCTGATGGAATATGCGTGAATCATCGTGCATCAAGCATCAGGAATGACCATCCAGCACCCACAACAGGATGCAATATACATTACGATGTTCCAACGTTTCACAATCCAGGCTGAAGTCACGAGGTGGAAGGTACATACGATGCATGTTCATACTGTAGCTGGACATCCCATTCTCATAGAAAAATCTCGCGTCTTCTGCTGCGATATTTCTATGGGAATACAGCCACAACTACAAAAATTATTTACCATGAAGAATCAGAGAAGATTTTGAAGTGGTAGAGAGCACAATTACTGCATCATAGATGCGAAATGAGCCCACGGCAGTGGTGTGATGGGCACCGCGAATCGACTAAGTAGGATCAGTGCTATACTGTCTGAAGATCGTTTGAAAACGGAAGACTCACTATGCAAGTGAGGCTGAGAATTCTCGCCTATTCCGTTTTCGGTTGTTTGAAGGCGTTCCTGCATCAATGCTTATGAGTACAGCGCGAGACATATTTTAGCAGAGATTAATGGAGCACACCTCGTGAAGTATGCGGTTGTAATATGCAACTGTTTCCGAACGAGAATGGTCGTGATGCGAGTACAACGAGTAGCAATACTTGCCGTTTTGAGGACGGATGAGACGAGATATACGATAGGTGAAGACATCAAGAAACTATAGAAAAGGGGTGCGAGGACTGTTTGACAGTCAATGGTCCTATCCCTATGGATAGGACCATCGCCTATCAACGTCCTGCGATGTTTCCTTGTGCGCCATGAGCCAGACGCACGTTGAGCACCTGCTGGTCACTGAGGCTGGGCTACAGTCGAAAGTGCGCTTTCCTGTGAAAGACAACACATTGTTGTACCGCTGGGTAAAATAAGAGCCTGGGGATACCATGATCCTGGGGTGACGTTGGAAGGGCGGCAGTGAGATCAACTTGAAAAAGACTCACCTATGATACCATTAGTCTGAGATCCCTGCACGGGCCAACCCAGTCGTTCCATCCACACCAATGGGCCAACGGACATAGACAAGGGCCAATGAACGCCTGAAAGGAGGGGCTAGAGGTATCGGTTGTTCGGAATTCCACAGATGTTTTGTGAGCGGGCTTGACCAGTGTAGGCTGTCGCGTTGGAGTTGCTTGAAGAAAGAGACGTACAAGGATACTTGATCGACGCTTTCTCGAATCCTGTCTCCCTCATGTTGTCTCTTCCTATGCCCATTAGACCTCATTCCAACCAATTGCGGTGTAGAAGCCGACGTTGAATCGATTGTGAAGTGCACTCTGCAGACAGAGCGGAAAATCCTGACGGAGCCTCCTCGACCGGATATAGATTCAGATTGGTGGTGGAATTAGCAAGCCAGGGTGTGTAGAGAAACGTGCTCGGAGTGTCAGAGGAGAGGAGGAACATTACGGTCGCGGTGGTCGTGGTCGTAATCAGAGTCCGGCGAGCGGAAAAGCTGAGCGGATCAGAGCTTGACTCGGCTACTATTTGACCACCACCACTCCTCTCTGAGCTCTCTCTGCTGATCTCCTCTTGCTTTCTTCTTCTACTGCCACCGTAGCACGCAATTTTGGCACGGTACAAGGTACCGCACAGATGGCGACAATCTTGTGCGTTGAGTTCGCTCAAAGAGGTCGATTCGCAATCGTTGCCTGCCCCTCCGGATCGTTCTGTCGATAAATACACCACCAGGATCTGTCCGTCTTTATCCTCCGTCTCTTGCCTGCGTCGTGTGTCTTAGACTATGCCCTGATGTTGCAGTAATCGGCAGAGGGCAGTTTGCCATGCCTTTTGACTTCGCAATCAGGTGCGTTGATTATTCATCGCTATCGATAAGTTCTTCAAATCAATCAATAGCTCCGGAACGTCTTATAACTACAGGACAGGCTACAAGCGGTAGCATGTACTTACCTGCGAGGCTTGACCGATCTTCAAATGTCGCAAACTTGTTGCTACTAGGCCATGATCCCATGCAATTGTAGTAACCCTCGCCCCAATTATGCTTATTGACTTACCTTACCAGAGCATTCATGCTGGCTTGGGTCTTTCCAGATGGCTGGATGCTCTGGTATCACCCACAAAACGAGGTTGATTTCACTTGATTCCAATATTTGGAAGCTATGATCATTGAAACCGAGCAAAAAGTCTCATTTAGTCTATGGGATCAGGTGAGTACTGTAATCATTCACCTTAATTATGCCACAATCTTTAATTCACTCCAGCTATGCTCAATCTATCAAGCTCTGTGGAAGCTCATAAGTACTATGCAGCTCATCCCCAGATGAAATGCATACAAACAGTTCAATGCCGGGGCAATTTGCACCAGAGAGGTGGACATGACCACTCTTGTTTGGACTGCCCCGGGGTTTATTTGCCTGCAAATAAATCGATTTAGGGAACCGCAGCCGAACGGTGAGTTATGTCACTTACCTGACGCATCCGGTAGTCCCAGCGATGTCTCAAATCTTACCAGTGGCGAGGTATTCGATACTAGTCTGGGGAAAGACTCTCGTACGTACCGACACACTATGCGGTTCCATGTAGCCAGTACCCCCATGATAGTCCAATAGCAGCAAAAGCTTCTTGGGACCCTGCACTCTCCATGGAGTCCGACAAAATTGTGCAATTGAGACCTGAGCGAAGGCCTTCACGTTCAGGGTCCTCAGATAGCGGCATCACTCCAGACGTCGAAGATGAGACTCGTGTCTCAACGAACGTGAATTGGTGACTTCGTCTATGGTCTCAGAGGACTATAGTTTGCTGCAAGGTGAAGAGCGTATAGCGTTGTTGCTGGCGATCTCTTTTGTCCTGGGGTGTTTATCGTTGGAGTGCCTGGACCTCTGCGGGTCGCCAAAATCCCGTAAGCTACGTGAGTGTTTTCTGGCATATCTGAAATGCACTACGTGCTAACTGAATAGTTGTAGGGGATACTGTAGCATGTGTGGCTTAGGCAAGACATGAAGACGGTCAAGGTGGCGACAGACGCCGCATTTGGTACAATGCCGTTCGCTGCCTCATAGATTATCAACAGAGCCTAACCACACGCATCTAGAGGACGGGAACTGTACCCTGTCTCAACATGATGTTCGACATCGTTGGATTCCGACATAGAGCACCGCCAACTCAAAGGTCGCGTTTGGCAGGCCACGCTCGCCAGCGACGAACGCCTCTCAACGGATCTCTTTCCTCCTTACACAATGTGCATCTCCCCACTACGGTAGCGCGACTTCTATTCCTGCTGGAATATACTGGCAGCCCACAGAGAGTCATACATTTGAAGCATCCGCGGTGAACAACAGCCCTTACGTCGCATGCTCGCAGTTTCCTCGCATCTTCGCTCAATCGCCTGCCATCATCCGCGCCCAACGCTCAGGTACTAATACCTCTCACACACCCTTCAACATGCCCAACAATCGGTTAACGAAGGGAACCGCTAACTCATTCTGGACAAATTAGTACAACAGTAACCTGAGGTGCGGCTTGCTTTCCAGAAACTGTGAAAAAAAAATTCAATCGTCGTCAAGGTCCTTTGGCGACATATGGGGATACAACTTGGTCCGACCGCAGCTGAAGAAGTACTCCCAGGCGTTATTCACCGTCAAACAAGATCCATCGTTTTGGAGGATCGAGTTTGAAGACACGCTACAGCGAATAACGATCTCCGCCGTGGAACCAAGATCCAGCGCATCAGTGGCAAGAACGACGCCGAATTTGTGCCTTTGAAGTAAGCCTGACGGCCGCAGATCTTCCCAACTGCAATATCTGGGCTTCTCAACAAATCCTTGGTATGGATCCTCTGGGCTGAACCATTCAGTGAGTATCTCCTGCCACGCTTCGAAGATATATACGGGGATTGTAACATTTAACCCGTAGATTCTCACTAGCCTGCACAGACCGGTCATATCAGCGTGCCTATGTGAGTGACAGAGATCATGACGAACTGAGCACCTCCGAGTCATGATCAGCTACTCCCGACGCGGCGTTGTTGAGAGATATATACTTGTCGTAGCCGGAGCATGTACTTGTTGATTCCATTCCCATTACGTGTATCTCCCTCAGCCTTGTTGTGGATAACATCAAGTTTGTCTGCGAAACAAGATGTATTTCCCAAGTATCAGAAATGATTTAACCGGGTGGGATACTGAAAAATTCTCTGTTTATCGGCCCGATTATCACCACATGCACAAATATGCGGAACACCAAGTATCCATAGCACCAGGAAGGGAGCAGAAGTTGTCGGATGCGAAGAACTTGGCCGTTTAGGACTCGTAAACTGAGGTTGTCTCTAAGCGCCGACGTTGTGGCGCATTTTCCACGTGGGATCGATCGACGAGGCGGGAAACGTGGTGCCTGACCGCCGGGCGTCTTTTTACTTTGACTATCCAGGCTCCTCCTCTCAACTTTGTGGTTCTCGCATTCCTCCTGAATGTATGGAGGACTCCGATGAACTTGTATACTTGCTGAACACACCTACCTCCACACCCCAGCCTTTCATCTTACTACATTTACGATACGGATTGCTAGTGACTCGTTCAGTCATGCGTACGTTCAATCCATCCTCAACGAATCCATGCAATCCGACGAGGTCCATTTATCCTATGCACAAGTGAACGCAGTGCCGCGTCTTAGCAAGAAACTTTTCTTGGTCCATGTTTGAACGCACTCGCCGTATGATCGGCGAGCTGGGAGAAAGTTAGAATAATGGGTCAGGACCGGCGAATTTTCAGGCTACAGATTTCACGAAGGATTTGACACGTCTCATAGACAAACATGGTCAGAACCTCAAAAGAGAGAGAGAAGGGCCCTCTGAAGAGGTCAAGGGGGGCGGAAACGAGACAGAAATCAGACCGACTTTAGTTATGAAACGGGTTGAGAAAATCATGCCAGCGATAATGGTTTCTTTGTCTGGTCCCTCAGGCCTCAGAGCTAAGTGAGTACTTGCATCTTGTATTCAAACACTCCGGTGTAACTGCGAATTCAACGGTGATCCCAAGTAGATATTAGTATGGCAATCCTACTCCTCTCCAACGTCCATTGGGAGCAAACTCTTGATGAGTCGCCTCTGATCCATGTTTTATTGATGTGCCTCCACTGCCAAAACAGGGTAGGACATTTCCCTCCGATCTATACGTAGCTTGACATCGACACACTTTACCGTCTCAGGCTTTGTACAGCCTACTATTCGAGCTGACCCCCCACATCTTCAAATAGCTACGATGTATTCCTCGCCACGTTCTACGGCATCTGTTAGCCATTCAAATATTCTATATCGACGTTCCACGATGTCCTGGTTTATCCAACCCGTACTGCACGAGTGTGCTCAGTGGACGGTTCACGAGGATACAATTGCTATGAGGAGTGCGTCGTAAAAAGCTTTCACCAGCCTTTGCATGCGCATATTATCTTATGCTGGATGCATGATCTCTAGCTCTCCTGCTTTGATATCACTCGGCCTCAGAGCCTGGTATCCCGTCGAGTCGCTCGCATATACAACCATTCCAATCTGATCAATGGGCTCCATCTACGCTTGTTCGACTGCCAGACAACGACAACAGGAGAATATCATCCGACTAGAATGCTAGAATGAGTTAACACCTCGTAGCGTCGATTTTCCAGCAAGCACGGATCCGCCGAAGACAGATGATATACGTATGCTTGAACTTTGGACGTCGCGGTCACAAGATGAAAGCGGGTACTACTCTCAACTTCTTCGTCACTTCTTCTCGCTAGTAGCTTATAAGGTTCGCAGGCTGACGGTTCATTCCACTAGGTGCGAATGAACCCTGCACGAGCTTGTCTTCGCCATCGCGTGTCTGTAATCAATAAAACAGAGACATCTCCTGTGTTCAAGCGTAGTAATTCTAGTTGTAATTGCCCGGCGGGATGTGGAAATCGTACTGAAGGATATCATTTGGAAGATATTGTGAAGACCTGCTTTGTCAATTTAGGTAGCCATCCTTCTTTGTCATCGACAGGTAGACATTGCGAAAAATAATCATCACAAATTTGCGAGTATCATATAGAGAAAGTTATCTATATAAGACACTCAAATTGATCCAGTGGATCAGCGGTGCCAGTCAAAGGCGCAAGTGAGTGGGTGAATCACTATATTGCCATTTATCTGCTGATCTGGGTGGTTCTCCTCCTCTTCCTCCTCCTCCTCCTCCTCCTCGTCGTCGTCGTCGCAATCGGGTCCGTCGTCTTCCGACATGTCCATGCCGCCTTCGTTCGGGTCGCGGTACCTGGCGGGGTCGGGGAGGGGCCAGTAGACTGACATAATATGAGGAGGCGACGGAGTTGTCTTGACTCCGTCGACTCCCCACATCGTAGGAGGGGGGGCCTGAGGTTCCTCGACCACCTCCTTCATCTCCTCTGGCTCTTCAGTCCGGCCAGCTCGCGGCCGAGGTACGCCGTGGACCCTTTGACGGTGTCGAGTCATACTCGACGCGTCCGGGCAGGCGTACTCGCAAGGCCCTAGGGCCTCGCCGTCCTCCGAGTATGCCGGCATCCCGCATGGCGGGAGCATCTCGCGGGTACTACAGCAACGGCGGAATATCAGTAAATATGTTGATTGCATGAGAAACAATGACTTACTGTTTGCTGCGCACATGCGCAGTAAATCCTCCCTTCTGGGTGCACACAAATGTGCACCCCGCCCAGTTACACCGGAATTCCCAGCTGAAAGTCCAACATCAGTACTGAAGGTTATAGAGAGAAAGATTGGTACAGACGTAGACTTGTCCGTGTGCGTCTTCCGGTGCCGGTCCATGTCAAAGTTCGTGGGATGGATTTTCTTGCCGCACTCGGGGCAAGGCCGTTTCTAAAACGTCGTCCGTTAGGAAGTCTCGCAGGATTTTTCTGTTGAAAAAGAGCCGCCGCTCTTACCTGCAAACCAGACAGAAAAATCAATAATACATCCACGGCTGACTCGGTGCGATACGCACCGTGATCTCTGGCTTCGTTTCTAGGCTGCCGGATTGACAGAGACTCGGACTACGGGAACTTGAAGAAGCTACAGACATTGAATAGTAAAGCCGGAGGTAGCAGTCGGAGGGGCGGGAAGTTAGAAAAAAAACAGATAAGAAGCAGTCTCGTATAGTTTCAGTTACAAGCAGAGGAGGAAGAGGCGAGCTAAGGACTGAGAGAGAAGATGTGAGACGATTTTTGACAGAATTATATGCGCTGAGTTGCGAAAGAAAAGCTTATTTCCACCACTGCGATTTTGCGTCGTATGGATCAGAACTGCCTTGTTTATCGTGTGCTATGTCGTCTGAACAATGTTTTCCAAGCATGCATTTATTCGGGGTCGACTCGTATGCCCGGAGTGACGTTGTTACGGTCCGTACAATAAGCGGCAGAAGGTAGTACGAAGCTCCGTCTGAAATGCTTTGATAGACTGGCGGAGACAATGAACGGCTGGGAAAGTTCCGCGTCTTTAGACAATATGGCCTTGATCCCAAGATTACGGAATCGCCTTCCAAGAAAAAAGGACCAACTCGACGCCCTGACTGCCACCCAAGCTGAGGTAAGGATGCTACGCCGATGTAGATCGCCCAGCGACGGGTGATGTGATATACACGCATGTCCCTGCTCGCAACAACGCACGGAGCTGGGTCGCCTTAATGCTAGAAGAAGCTGTTTTGGAAGTATCACTGTATGCCAGCTACGCGAAACCTTGTCAGAAAGCGCATCTCGTGAGAAGGAAAAAACCTTACGCGCTGAGAGAGGATTGACTTGGTGAAAGCCGAGTGGCTCATGACTAGCGCTTCAGACTTGTCACGCCGTTCCGAACTCTCTCCGTCGCACAAAGCAACCAGCAGCACACCCTGTACGGTGCGAAATATGCCATGACAGGCTATTGTCTCTTCGTACCGCAACAATCCGCGGAGACCCGCTCCTTCGTCTCTACCTCGCGTTCAGAAAGTTTGAGCGTCAACTGGTGGCACGACGTCCAGGACGAAGGGCTGAATCCTACTTCGCTACACGCCAACCGGGGGTCCTAGCTAGGATCCCAGAATGACTCAGGATATCCTGTCGTTGTTGCGCTTTTCACCCAAGAAGCCCCTTCGTTTTATCCCGCCAGCTGACGGCTCAAAATGACCGCGCCACCATAAAACGGTCCTTCGTTGACAACCCGAAGTTCACCTACACCATCGCTTTCCGCTCCTCCGGACTTCCAGTGCCACCCCATCTGTGCCAGTGCTGCACCCGAAGGACAATCGTGATGATGCGCCTGGCTTTGGCCATTATCGAAACGCAAGCCCAGGTCGTGCTTCTTCTTTGTTTTCGCGTGCTATATACGCTGGTGGGCCTTGTGTTGAGTAGGGAGTTGTGGGACTAAACAAGTGCGTACTTTATCATTCAAAGGTCGTGTAGCCTGTATCGTTATTGGCCCTTCGCTTTGACTCCAATTGTCATGTGCATTTTACATGCAAATGGCTGCTTACGCCGGGTATATCCCCTCTCGCTATCATGCTACGTTCCACGGCGAGTGAGCCATTGTCATATAGCAGACCCTTGATCGACGACGTCTTGATTCATGTTTCTGTCGTCTCTCTTGTTGGATGGGGTACACATGTCCCTGACAATCCAAGGGAGCGATTGACGCATGATCGACCTGTATAGCAGTGATAGTTCTGCCATGTCTACGGAGACGACGTTACGTATCATGCATAGAGTCAGCCTTTGCTGCTTCCGGCAGAAATGAAGAACTCACATCATGACTGCCGTACCATTTTTCAGGGAAGTCGCTGTCATCTTTTTGCGACTGGGACCGTAAATTCATCCGTAGCCCATACGGGTAAATGTATTTTCCCAGCTCCAAAAGATAAGTAGTTGAGCGTAGAATGCGCTTGTCTTGGATGTACTATAGAGTTGCGACTCGGCAACATTCGTCGGATACGTTGTTTGTTGTTAATCCTTCGAACAGTTTCGGCGTATTTGCATTGTGATCGTAATGAGTTCGAGCTCGTTACGATCGATTCCTGTCTGACTTGTATCTGACTTGGTTCATCGGAAGTTATTGTTCGCATTAACGTCATAATCAGAATATTAGACACAGCGCAAGGCTCACCTGCAGCATTTGATCCCTTTCGTATTGCCACTTCTCATAAACTGTGCTCCTCCTCGACGCTGTAGAGGCTTTTCTACCTCTTCGAACCCGGGAGTGATATTTCTGATGCCTCTTTGAACGCAGGAGTGATATATCTGATGCCGTGCTGTGTCGTCCTCGTAGGATACCGAGTGTGGATCTTGAGGGGTTATTTCAGCAACACAAGCTTTCCTCGACCCCCGAACCTGTATCTGAGCCCTCTGTGTTCTATCCCCATGGGCAATCACTCATAGCCGAGTCATATCAGCATAGATATCAAGAGTACGACCCAAGTACAAGATATTGTGGTTCCGCAGCGAATGATGCCACCGGTGGGTGTAAAAGCCAGCTAGCATTCTCTGGCGTTGCCGGTGAATTCATTTAACTTTAGTTAGAGGATCGCTGGATCGACATGGCGGATGTAAACAGTGTATGCATGGAGAAATCACTGAAGCCGAGGGGGCATGAATGAAACGGAAAGGAAAGGAAGTCAAGCGTCGGAGACACTAAGCGCTTGCAACTCTTTGCAAGCTTCTGGGTCAAACTGGATATCAGAAAAACATGTTTGGATAATATTATAAGCACGAGGTTCGCAATTTAAAATGGAGTCTTATGCCTCGACGTCCCGGGTGGAATGAGAAAGGCCCTACAGTGCCTTCAAGTAGACATGCCAATATCGATCATCATCAGATACAACCAACGTTTTCATATAATCAAGGCTGCATGAATGTAAGAAACCAAATTACTAGTATTTAAGATCTGTAAGGTATGCGAGGGGAGGGGGGTATGCAAACTATAAAGTCCATAATGATAACTGCAAAGCGTTCACAAAGCGACGGGGGAAAAGAGTGTGTACTTTCGTCTTTCATGGCAATCCTGCCAATCCAAATCTGCATAGTATTCTTCAAAAAATTATTATGTTTGAGACATCTTCATATGTTGAACGAGCCGACAGTCAGGCGCCCTCGGCAGAGGCGACTGCGACGGTTTCTTCGAGGTGAAAATCGTTGTCCTGCTGACGCTCTTTACGATAATCATAACCAACAAAGTTCATAACGCTTTGAACACCACCATTAGTGTGGAAATATGAAGATACAGGAAATATCAACTTACTAGATTGTTCCATCGGCACATCCCACCACGACTTCTTCGTGACTCAGTTGCATCGACATTGGGTTCTTTTCCGGGGTTGCCAGTCCTTGGAATTTAGCAGGCACTTTGCCCAGGAAGCCCTTGACACCCGGGGCTGAAACAGTGTCAGTGTCTGCCATAGCGGACCAAGCTCCAGTAAGAGGAACGATATTATTGTCGACGTCCACGCTGAGCCCTGGGCTAAGTCTGCTGCTGCTACTGCTATACTCGGACTCGGACTCCTTATCCGTCTCGTCAGAGGACTTGGTATCTGCCTTATCGCGGTGAGTCGACATGAAGATCTATTCCGAGATGTGTCAAAATTTTGTCAAAGAAAATGCACCGACAACCTACAGTACGGTTCGCTCCTACTCTCGTACTGAACCGTGTGGCCGTGACCACCCGCCTCTTCCTAGGGTCCACAGCACCGACTGCCACATCTGGTGTTTCGACGATACCCACCAGCTTAGGCGGAGCCGTCAAAACCGCTGCTCTTCCAAAGTACATGGGGGTGTGGGGTCTAGGCGAGGGACTGAGTGGGCTAAGGGGCGACGATGGACTGAGAGGGCCGAGAGATAGCCTTCCTTTCGCGACGCTTGCCGTCGAAATGGAGCTGTGAGATGCGAGCGAGCTCCGGCGACCAGGCGTGACAAAAGAGTTCGTACGAGTGAACGTGCGCGGGCCAGCGGCGGACGTGCTCAAACTTGGCGTAAGAGGCCTGTTTTCCTTCAAGGGGCTTAGACTGAGCATCCCTCCGCTCGGTTCGTCTTCTTCTGTCCACTGCAAGTGGAGGATGACAGACTTCGTTGCACACTGTCCGCAGACGTTAGAAAGATGTGATAGGCTTGAAGAGTGGGTATACATACCGTCATTTGAGTACCCTTGGCTGCAAACCACCTGATAAAACAATGAGGAACAGGTATTGCGAAGAATTATCTGGAACGCACTGAAGCATGTTGTCTGGGGCCTTGCCAACATGTAACAACTTCGAACTCAACACAGGATCACCTCCACCAAGTTCAGAGAGCTTGAATTGGGAAACCATCTCTCTTCGCTCTAAAAATCACATTTAATCACTACCCAACGACCCTTGGTGAATACACTTACTGATTGAGAAAACTCTAACGATACCATCGATCGTCACGCTTACGACACGTTCGCCCTCTTCGGCCGATGCACCGCCAATGATTTGCACGCCAATATTGACTGTGGTTTGTTGACCAAACCTTACGATCTTCGTGCCGGCACGCCAATCCCAACAAACCAACGCCTTGTCCGCTCCCGCCGAAACCAGGTTCTTAGACGAAAGGGCTACAGCTCTGATGCCGTTCAGATGACCTGCGAGTTGCTGAAGGGGAGTGAAAGTAAGGGAAGAGTAAAGGTGAACACGTCTGGACGGAACAAACTTGATCAGTATGTTGGAGGATCGAATATATATATAAACGTTTCCTACCCAACATCGTGGAAGCCCACAACGAACACCTCTACATGACCATCTAATATCAGCACAAAGCGTTGGACTCGGTTCAATCATTACGCCACGTACCTTCCTGAGCCAAGAAGTCAACGCAACTGACGGGTTTCTTGACTTGCAAACATTTCTTCATTTCTCCTGTCTCGACGTCCCAAAATCGGATTGTCTCATCATATGAGCCGCTGATGAGACGCTTGCCTTAGGGATGGAGCTCTCATAAGGATACGGATTGCGTAACGGAAGAAAGAACATACCGCGCAGCAGAAGAGTGGTACAATAATTTGTATGACCGCTGAGGAGCCTAATGCTCTGTGGCAATGCATTCTTGAAGTTGGATTCGCGGTGGTGCAGAGAACGATATAACAATTCCCTATTCGATTGATCAGATACTAACAAGAAGTACACGAACGCGGTACTTACCACCCTTGTGGAGTGGAGGGAGACCGTACCGGGCTAGGGTCTGTCGCGGTAATACGTAGACAATGATGTTTCCAAAGTGCAGGGAGGTGCACATTCTCCTGCCACTTCTTCGACACTGTCTCGACCCCCAACAATTCATCCACATCGAGATACTTGAAGACCTTATACACCAGGTTAGGTGCAAGGTTGCCGATGATGTCAAAGGTCGATTTGGCATATTTCTCGAGTAGGAGGATTTGGAGACGAATGTCGCCTGGCATGCATGAATCGAGAATAATGGCAATTCTGTGGGGAAACATTCAAAGCCTGATGAGTATGATATGGGGAGACACATTAAGGGTGGACGTACAATCTCATCCGGTCATCCCTGCTCAAACTTCTTACAATCCTCCGAACTTCGATCTCGTTGAAGGTAGAATCTCCTTTGCCCCTCAATGCCGTAGCTAAATCTACGTCACCTCCTGCCTCATCGTCTTCATCTCCACCACGGTACCCGCTCCAGTAGCCTTTACGCTTCTTGCCGCCACAAACGCACAGTTGGCCATCATCAAAGTCTCCCAACGAAAGTAAGGCGCTGCCGTTTTTACCTTCATCGATTGCACGCTCGCGGTCACGTAGCATGCGTACTTCGGCTTGCAACGCATGTAATTGTGCAGCGGTGGACGCTTGGGCGCGTTCAAGTAGGCGCTTGTAGTGCAGTAGTTTCTGAGTATGCAGTTTGTTGATGTGATCGATGGCAGTTTGCATCTAAACGAGGGGAATCTAAAATCAGAACGAGCGATAGAAAGCAGACACAAGGCTTACATCTTCATCCACGTCGTCCTCATCTACATCCGTCAACATGTCCATCGTCATATCGTCTCCATCCCACATCCCACTATCATCCCCATCTGCCCCGTTAAGCCGCAACGAAGGAGACCCCAAGCTGTAGTCATCGGCACCCAGCACTCCGTTATTTACCTTGCGACCAAGCATGGCCGGGCTGTCTGCAAGAAACGCCGTGCTTTCAGACGGACTCATACTTCCACGACCAGATCCATTCTTCGCTAGTATCCTGGCGGGGGATGCTGGTCCTTTAACTGAACTCTTGGAGGGTGTACCGCGTACACTGGGAGGACGCTTAGTAGGCGTTCTCTGTGTACTAGCATGAGGAGTAGATATAGTACGCTGTCGCTGAGCTGCGCCGGGGGAAGACATAGAAGATGACAATGCAGGACTATTGACAGAGCTCATAGATATCGTTCGGGCAGCCCGAGGGGTAGAGGGGAGGAACTTTTCATTGAGGTCAACAGCGGTTGGGGACTGAGAGAACGAGACAGAATTGGGCTGCAATGAACGCCGCGGAGCCGTCGACGACGGTGGACGCTTCAAAGCGTTCGCTGGTGTGCTGTCTCGTCGTGACGGTGTCCGTTGTAGAGGTGTCACGCTTGGCGTAGACACAGTTGAGTCTGCTGCCAGGGTCTTGCTCGGGAACGACGAGGGCGGCGCTGAGATGCGTCTACTCGCAGTGAGTGAAGGACTGGGTAGTGCAGATGTGGTATTCCGCTTGTTGGGTACGACAGTGGTCACACCGCTGGCGACGCTGGTGAGGGACACGATGGAATCCGCGCGAGGCTTCACGGCGCCCAACGACGTGCCTGCCGTCGTCGAGCGTGACGATGGCCTCACAATACGAGAAGAAGACTCTGACGGAGGCCTAACAGACATCTGAGCAGGTGCTCACTTATGCCTTATCCCTCCTGAATTTATATCGTGAAGATGAGTGGGAAACACGTTGCGGTCGCCCGTCGAGACGACAGTTGAACAACACCCAAAAGCGCTCGGATCGCTTTCACCAATATTATGGGCGCCAAAATATATACAGTTGTGGTCATTATATATCGTCTAGTAGAAATACAAATCGTGGGTCTATGCATCATGAATCGTGCTGGAAAGTAGAGCGAATGCGAACAATGTCCTGTCTCGTTAGTCCTGCCTCGTTGCACAACGACCGGAATATCGAGTCTTCCTTGTCGAAGAGATTGAGAGGTGTGTCGAATTCTGCGACTTCACCAGCGTCCATAACTAGCACTCGGTCGTAGTATACTAACATTCACGATGTAAGTAGACAGCATGTCATACAGAACTGAGGGCTTACCGATTGTGTTCAGCCGGTGCGCAATGCAAAGGAGCGTCGACGAGGCGAATTCTGTTTGAATCGTTCTTTGAAGCTTGGCGTCAGTCTCCACATCGACGTTACTAGTCGCTTCGTCCTATAAATCCAAGATTAATACACTGGAACTGTAGATAGCCAAGGGGTACATACCAAGACGATAATTTTGCTGTTCTTGATAAGAGCCCTGCAGAGAGCCAAAAGTTGCTTCTCTCCTGCACTATAATTTGACCCTTCGTCGGTCACAGATGCGTCCAAGCTGAACTTGGCTTCCGCAGCCGGATCAACGGATCCATCACGAGGGAGTAGCCATGCTCTCTTCAGCGACTCGATTAGCTCTGCATCCGTACGGGTACCTTGTGGATCCCTGCAGAATCGACACGAGATTACTAGAGTCTTGGTACACATGGATAAAGCACTTACAAGTTCTCTCGCAAAGTTCCCAGAAATAAGATACTGTCTTGTGGGACAAGTGCCAAACGACTACGAAGGACGTGGAGGCCAACTTCCGCGATATTGTGACCGTCAATAACGATCGATCCGTTTTTAACATTCACTACCCTAGTAAACGGACAACATATTAGAATGGATGTTGTTCACTTGTGAACCATGGTTGGATTTACCTGAATATCGCTTGCAATAGAGAACTCTTGCCAGCTCCAGTGCGCCCTACAACGCCTACCTTCTCTCCACCCTTGATTTCAAAGCTAACGCCTTTCAATACCAGAGGTAAACCCGGTCGGTATGCGAGATCAACGTCCCTGAACTCTACGGCACCAATGACAGGCCAAGAAGGTGGAGGGTCGTTTAGTGTTGTTGTCTCGCCTTCTGCGGGTAGTTCGGTATAGTGCAGAACCTGAACATAATGGCTTTCAGATACGATGCCAGATCATTATAAGATGCGAACGTACCCTCTCTACAGCATTGAAATTCTGCTCGTTCTGAGCATAAGTGGATACAAGATCAGCTAGGCAACGTCACACGTCAGCAAATTCGCTCAAAGAAATCTGAAAGAGGGCGTTGGTCACGTACAGAAGGTCTGTGTAACTAAGCGTGTTATTAACATCACATTTTGTCATATAGTAAAGTCTGGTGGACTTACTGCTCAATGTATAAGACAGGACAACACCAATCTTTGAAGGGTCAACAGTTTTCCGGAACCCAGCAGCGAATAGAGCGATGCCAAGGATAAGAAGGTTTCCAAGGAAATCGAGGCGTACACTGAGCCATCTTTGGATCGCGGTGGTCATATAATACGCGCGATTCTCCCAATCTAAGCCGACCTGAGCATTGTGGATGAACCGATCCTGGTAGGAGATGATACAAATAATATATATATGAAAAGGCGTCTTTGTAATGAGCAATGGAGACGCACCTGTTCCCTATAAGCTCGAACAGTGCTCAGACCAGTTAACGTTTCTGTGAACCATGTCAGTCGCCTCGAAGGATTCAAACTCCATGGGAACGGGACTGACCGGAATACGAGGAATAAAGTGCAGATCGCATGAGCGAGTCCAGACGCTTCGTCTCCACTGAGCTGCGGCGATAATAGATCGCGGTCAAGTAGTAAAGAATGGAAAGGGGCACAAATATGATGCCGAGGTAAGGGAAAGTGTAGAACACGAGTGCAGCGGTGCCTAGGACAGAGCTAGATGGTTCACAGATTAGCAAGAGGGTAGATTAAGGCCGAAAAGATCAGGTTACCAACCTGAAGGTTTGCAGCAGCTGGAACAACGTCATGGAAATTTCGGTGTCCACTGTGTCCTGATCTTTTGACAGTCGAGACATGACTCTGCCTACGAGGAAGCAACGTTGGCAGTGTGAGGTGATTCACAAAGACACAGAGAGATACTGATGCTTACCCATTGGTGTTGTGTCGAAGAAAGAGATGGCAGATCTTAGGACGCCACGAAGCGACGCTTTAAACATCCGTAATCCAGCAGCTAGACTTGTTAAACTGCGAAAGCTTTTAGCACGGGGAACATCGACGGAGTGAAACCTCTGAGAATACCTGATAGTAAAACTCAGCGCGAATGAGAACAATGCCATGGCGACACCAAGCGCAGCGTATGTCCCCATGTAGTCACCCTGAGTGAATCCGTGAATACTCTCCGAAGTCCAGAAGCCGAGGAACAGATTGTTCGCCACTATTGAAGTCAATAAAATGTGAGTCAGCACTCTTCCTCAAGTCAAACGGCAAATCATAAAGGCACCTGAAGCACCCTGGTACGCCGTGAGCATAACAAGGACAGTCGGAGCCCAAATCAAACCACCAGCGAATCGCAGGTACTTGGTATAAACAGAGTTCGATACTGAACCCGTCAAGCGCTCTTCCTCTTGCATGAGATTGCTTTTCTTTGCAAGCTTATCTTTCGCAGGGTCCAGAGTCTTCTTTGTGTCTTTCTCGCCTTCTTTCTCGCCATCTTTCGTGTTTTCCATGTTGCCGAACTCATCCATGACGCGGGAGAACAAGACGCTGTCGTCCATCAATTCCTAAAATCAAACCTTTGAATACATCATTTGCAAGGGAGAATTGACAACCGGTCGTACCTGGTATGTCCCTTGCTCGGCGATGACACCATTGTCCATGACATAGATATAATCTGCCTTGTCGAGGACATGAAGAGCGTGCGTGACGAGTACCCTTGTCTTGTCGGCCAGTGGGCCATTGAGAAGACAGTTCTCGAGGATAGACTTCCCGACATAAGCATCTACGGCGCTGAGAGAGTCGTCCATAAGGACGATATCAGCTCCGGAGTAAGCCGCGCGCGCAAGCGATACTCGGGCCTTCTGGCCGCCTAGAAAATTTGGATATTAGTAAGCGTGCGGACGAAGATATCAGCGATGAAAATTATTTACCACTCAGATTGATACCCTTTTCTCCGATCTCAGTATCCTCGCCTTGAGGCAACATTTCAAGATCAGGCTGGAGACAGCATGCCTTGATGATCTCATGCAACCTAACAGAATACTGTCAGTAGACTGCACCTGTTTGAAGGAAATGATAGAACACACTTCTCATCGTCTTCAGCCTGCCCAAAAGTGATGTTCTGACGCAGAGTGGCGTTCATGATCCAAGCACTCTGTGGCACGTACGCTACCGACGAGGAAAATACGCACTACAGTCATCAAAGCTTAGTAACTAGGTGAAAGTCAATATAGAAAGAAAGATTATGCTCACATCGCCTCTAGTCTTACGCATCTCGCCAATAAGAGCTTGCAGTAATGAACTCTGTCAAAATTATTCAACATCGAGTACATGCATGGAGGAAACTTTTGGTTGCACTCACTTTGCCACTCCCAACACGCCCAACAATAGCCACGAAAGAACCCTTTGGGATCTTCAACGCGAGATGACGCAGCTCAAACGGCTTATCTTCGCTCTTCTCTTTCTCATCCGCTTTCTTCGCATCACCAGCGGATGCTGTCACAGGCAAAACTGGGTCCGTCTTTTTCTTCCTGAACAACCCGCCTTTACCAGCGCTCTTCCCGACCTTATCCTTAGATTGCGCCTTAGATGCGGCTTCACTGCCCTTGCCCTTGCCGGAATTGCCATGATCTTTACCCTTGCCAGTATCGAACTTCTTTCCACCAATATCAGATTTGTAGGCTGTCTCCCATTGGAAGTCACCGTCGACGTCGATCGCCAATTTGCTTTCCGTGTCGATTGTGTAGGGTTCTGCGAGCTCTTCGGCGGTCAGGAACGATGAGATACGGCCCAGAGCTACCGCGGCGTCAGCACAACTAAGTAAAGGTAAAACGTTGTAGTTCAGGATGTGAAGAAAGCGGATGAAAAGTGGATGTATGCACCTAGCGACGACCAGTGGGAAGAAGACCAGGGGTGCCCTTATGATCTGCAATGCAATCATCAGATATATGAAAAAGGGATATTCAAAAGACGTACATTGAAAAATTGGAGAGAACTGAAGATGATCGCAACGTTCAGTTCATGACCGCTCAGAGCATATGTAATCTAGAAAGAGTCTCTGAGTCACGTCAGTTCTCTCATCATCTTGAATGCAGTACTTACGAAGGACAGAATCGAGGCGAGCACTGGCACAATCGTAACGAGTGCAATCAACATGGACCGCGCAAAACTGAGGAGCGTCAGTGCCACGATCAATATTGAAAACGGAATTCAATTGAACTTACGCAACGCGTCGAACCGCCTTCAACTCTCGTTCTCTTAGACTTCCGATCTGATGGACGTAGAAGTCTTCCCAAGCGTAGAACTTGATAAGTCGAATGCCTTGTAACACCTATATGGAGAACACGATGGTATTCAGCGAATTTCTCATCGGTTAGTGCTGGGATTGACACGCTTACCTCAGTGGTGAGACGGACACGCTGATCCGTGATCTGGACACCTTTCTTGCGTTGCGAAAACATCATTTTGATGAAAAAGAATTGCAATGGGAACCCCAGGATAAGAACCTGAGGGACGAGAACAGTTGAACTACCTTAAACTGACTTAAAAGTCCGCGAGACTTACACCTAAGCCGACAAGTGCAGAATATCCTAACTTTTTATAGACATATATAAGCCGGTGGTATTATGAAAACCGGGGAGAAAATGACTCACGTTGCCGATGAGGAGACCGATACCGATGGCGATCTTGGGATTATATAGGTCAATTTAGGAAACAATTGCAAGCCCCACGTAAACATACCTGTATCGGAGCGACCCATAGACTACGCAAATCAGGGATCAGACATCGGATGATAGTGATATTGACGGAGGACTTACTTATGAATGAACGCACTACTCCGATCTAACCTGGTAGCATCTGTGGATATCATGGTAGTAATCTTCCCAACGCTATGCGACATCCGAGCGCGTCCGCTTAAACGGAGCGACTTTCGGAATATAGCTCCAATAACCTGTGTTCCAGGGATTGATTGAGCATACGCCATAATGGAAAAAAAAGTGAGAACTTACGCCTGTCCTGACGGAGATACCAGTCGTCATCGTCACTGTTCGGCGGTTAGCTCGTTTGATAAAGATGAATGTAACAACAATAACGCACGAAGCATGTAATGATTGGTCATCTTTGAACGAACGTGAGCCCGCATCTAGCATGATTGAAGATAAAACAGCTTACTAGACTTGCAACCTCTGATGAAGTAAGTTAACAAGTTTATTTCTTTCGTTAAAGGCGGACAAACGCTTACCTTGCATAACAAAGAGTGCGAATGCCAGGCCAATACCATAACCAATACCTTGCGGTTGAGTTATTCCCTCGGCAGCGGCAGCTTCGGGACCCAACTTATAGTACGCAAACGAGGCCGACAACCAGGTCAAGATGACCTTGTTGACCAAGGGAGTGGTGGTTTTGAGTGTATCTGAACAAGGTAGAAATCATCAGCTCAGAGATGACAAGAATCGGCTAGTCAATATGCACACCAGAGAACAATTTGAGTGCACCCGCAATCCACCAGCGCCAGAAAAAGGTGTTATGGAGAGCCTTCAAGAGCGAAGCATCATACTTTGGCTTCTTTCCTTTGCCGGTTGTATCCTGTCTGCTTTCTTCCTCAGGGGCTTTCTCTTCAATTTCGCTTGATAGCTCAGGGCCCTTCTCAATGTCTGGTGTCCTAAGTTTCTCTTCTGCGTCCTCGTCAGAGGCAGAGCGAGACGCCGATTCCGAAGTTTCCCCTTTAACTGGTGACTTGTGGAGAGCAACTGGACGTTGTTCGGGAGAGCAGCGTGCGTAGAAGTTGCGCTCAACTTGCTCGCTCAAAGTTGCAGTCCGCCTTTCTTGCTCGAGCTGCCATAGGTCTGAATCGCAGTACGATGAGTCACAGCAAGTATATCGGTAACGGATAGAGGAACTGACCCTCTTTCTGCAAAGGTCTAGAAAATCCAACACCTAGGAAGGAGTCCAGCCATGAAAAGACAAGCTTTGACAGTAAACTAGAATGATATTAAAGTTAGTTCCGCCAAGAATACTATTCAGCAGACCGGCGCCTCGGCAATGAACTCTGCTAAAACGACTCGAATCAAAGATACACGTACGTGGCTTCCCCTTCTGGAACAATCTTGTCCTCACCAAATGCTGGTGGTGCTGGCGGAGGGTGGAAGGGATTGTGCATCCTCCCAAACTACCTGGTCGATGTGAGGGGGAATGAGCGACGCTGATGGTTGCAGAGAAGGATTTATATTATGTCAATCTTTGTGCGTACGCATGCCACGCTGCGCTGCCGGTGGTTTGCGTTCGCAGCAAGCAGGCCCGAGGATGAGTTGCGCTGAGTCATCGGCACCGTATAATGCGCTGCTCTCGAAATGGTAATTCTCCATTTTCCCACGATCGCAGCCAGTCATATCTCCCCGATTCGTCCTGTGAACGTGACGGATGAAGTCACGAATGCATATACTCTGTGACACCCGCGTAATGTCACACTTCAGCATGGCCCTCGCGCCGAGGCATTGACTTGCCGTAACGATATTTGAGACTAGAAATATTATCGAAAAAGCATCATATATGCATAGGGAAAAGATATCAGAAATACGAGGCAAATCGAGGCACGGCCACTACTCACCTCTGGGTCAATCCAGCCTCCACCGAGCCCCATATCCTAGCATATCCTCAGGCTCAACAGCGTGAACAGTTCCAATTCTGCGTGCAACTATCGCACGTTCAAGTCTACTTTTGGACCCATCACCAATGGCGAAGTTATATCGCTGATCAGTGCCGAGAGCATGCTGAGACAATGCCCGGACAACATGCTAGTGAGCAGGCCAGTAAATCGACCATGAAAATGTAACTGACTTACGAAATTTTCATACAAGTCTGTAGAATAAGGAGCCTCTTCATACCAACCATAAGAGATGAGCAACTTTATTGGTGGTTGGTGTTGGACGTCGAGGAAGAGGAAGAATCAGATTAGATTAGATGGACGAGCCGTCGATAAAGCGGAGGAGATCAAATTGAGATCATCGTAGCGCTGCCCTGAGCCTTGAATAAATATTCGCTCATCTCCCTTCCAAGTCCCTACAACCCCCACCTCGCTTCTCAAACCTCCAACATGCCTCGCCAATTCTTCGTCGGTGGAAACTTCAAGATGAACCCCGCTTCGCGCGAAGCGAAGCGGACGCTCATCAAGACCCTCAACGACGCTGCTTTGGACCCCTCTGTCGGTGCGCAGATCACCTTCCGATTCTTGACTGTTTATCTCACGTATGTGCCGGCTGTGTGGGGAATGTAGAGGTCGTTATTGCACCCCCGTCGATCTACTTGATTCCTGTCTCTGAGCTTGTCAGGAAGGATGTCAAGGTCGCCGCACAGAACTGCTACGTGAAGCTCTCTGGCGCTTTCACCGGTGAGATCAGGTACGCAGCCAACAACTCATCATCATACGAATAGAAATGCTGAGAAGCTGCTAGTCCTTCGCAGCTCGCAGACGCTGGAATCCCCTATGTCGTCCTTGGTACGTTCGTCGGTTTCCTTCACGATCTGATACTTGACGCGCATAAATAGGCCACTCCGAGCGTCGTACCCTCTTCCACGAGTCCTCCGAACTAGTAGCTCAGAAGACACGCGTCGCACTTGACAACGGCCTCTCCGTCATCCTCTGTGTCGGCGAGACCCTCTCTGAGCGCGAAGCAGAGAAGACCAAGGAAGTCGTCGAGAAGCAACTCGAGCCCGTAACTCAGCAGCTCAAGGAGGCTGATTGGCAGTACGTCTCAACCCCTTTCCGTTGTATGACTTTCGGAGGACTGATTTACGAGTGGATGTAAAGGAAAATTGTGATTGCTTATGAGCCCGTTTGGGCCATCGGAACCGGCAAAGTCGCATCCTCCGCACAGGCTCAGCAGGCGCACGCAGATATCCGTGCCTTCCTCGTCAAGGCTGTCTCACCCGCTGTTGCAGAGTCTACAAGAATTATCTACGGTGGCTCTGTTACCGCTTCGAACTGCAAGGAACTCGGTACGATTCTTCTTTTTTGTTCAACTTCTACATAGAAAGCTGATTTTACGGCGGGAAATTAATAGCTACGCAGAAGGATCTGGATGGCTTCCTTGTTGGAGGTGCTTCTCTCAAGCCTGAGTTCGTTGATATTATCAACGCGACCAAGGCCTAGGTCTGCGACTGCCATGCAAAGAAAATGAAAGATCAAGTGCCGGTTGGAAAGAAATGCATAGACTGTAATAGTACCTGTAATATTGCTAAATGATCAAAACCGACTCATCTCTGACATCCATCCTTCTTGATTGATTCCGGGTTTATATCAATAACCAATCGTGTAAGGGTTCGTGAAGCTCGCTTCATGCCAAATACTCTGCAGTCGATGCATGCACAACTGTATTCGACCTATAAGTACACTTATTTAGTTACGACTTTCTCTACACCTTGTGCTCTAATGTTACACTTTTCAGTGATTTTGTTTTACGAGGTCCCAGGAACACTGATGTATGATTGAGTGTTGACGGGCCACCCGATTCCGCCTCATCGCCTCCCGCGTCTTGCTGTTCTTCTATCACCGTGCGTGTTCCTGCAGCAAAGTCGTATTCCGATCTCCAGATGCAGCCAGAACAAGCATCACTGACCATTCTACTTCGGCTGCACGCTAGCACTCATCACCCTCAACTCATGCATCTCGTACTCCGTCAACTGCGCTGATCTCTCGTGACGGTGTCCCTCGATTACGATAGGCCACGGTCGCGAGCGGTCACGGAAACTCTGTGGCGTGATAGGTCCAAGGCCGGATTCGTGATAGGAAGAGCCGCGGCCGTCTTGCCAGATCATACCACGGACGTTGAGGCAGAGTCGGTTGCCCATGACACAAGACATGGAAACTGCGTAAGATATGGCGGCTTCGGTGTCTACAACCTGTACCGGTGTGAAGGGGGCACGAGAAAATTAAGATGGAGTATTAGGCATGCGAGAGAGAGAGCCACTCACGTTGTTTTGAAGAAAGATGATCGTGTTACACAGGTACACGACGAGTAGTCTATAACCGTCGCAAACACGGATCAGGAGATGAGATGAGATGTAGGATATCATATATCATTAATGGGGTCGTCAAAATAGGAGTCGGAGATGCGGGTGCTTACATCACAAAATATAAGATGGAATCTCGGATGAGAACAGCGATGAGAGCCCGTCCTGATTCCAGCATCGTAGACCGTCTGCGATAACTTTGGAATGCCCGGAAGATTGCGAGCCCGCACAGGAGGCTTTCTGAGACCATGATGGGGATCCAGAAGGCATAGAAATAGGGGACGGTTTGGAGGTTCAAGGGTACACAGGACGAAGTACCGAATAGTGAAATTGAGACGGCTGATAGCATTCATAGTGAGTGATCATGTGGCGTACAGAATTAGAGAGGTGGGGACGACTTTCTCACCGTCAATGCTAGCTAGAGTTTTCCCCATGATGATTGATGATGCAACGATAGCTGATACGAATACTGAGCCCATAAGAGCAAGGACCTTCTTGTTCAGGTCGTACAATGCATATATTCGTAGCTGTAGAATCACTGCGGGCCAATCAGCGGATGAGCCTGTGGCGAGAACGCTGGTCGTGTGCACTCACGTTCTCCTAGCATAAATGCCGTGATACCGGTGATACCCTGCCATTGAAACCAGGATGTGCCTGTATCATGGAAAGGTAAGTGGCTGTGGCGAGCTTACGTCTAAGCGGGAAACATACAACTAAGATAATAGAACGCGTATGTTGGTGTTGAGAGAATGACTTGCGTTGGGACTACTTACAGCTACAATGGGAACCGTCAGAAATGGTTTAGTGGCGTATATAATGACCATGGCTCACTGATTGACTGATATGCGGAGAAAACAGTACTGGTTACGACCTTCGGCTTCAGTTGGTGTTGTTGCGGCTTGACGACAGGACACTTACCATAGTTGTTGAAGCTAGCATGTGTAGGCAATTAGACTGCAGACATTAAGCATAGGCTGGAAAGGCTTACATTACAGCACAAAGAGTGTAATATCGATTCTGGCCAACCCGAGATCAAATTGGTACCGGCAGAGTATAGGAGATATTCGCTTACCAACAGAAAAAGCACTTTGCCCCAAGACCAGCCAGACTTCTGATCACACGACACCAATGGTCTTCATCAAAAACATACCCAGGAGGCAGCCCACATGACACTCACCCAAATGAGTTCAACCTATGGCCCGGTGGATGTCAGCGGCTACAGTGGCATTGAAGGGCTAACATGCGTACCTCTTGGTCGAAAGTGATGACTTTAAAACACGATTGTGAGTACCTTGCAGTGATACAGCATTAGGAATGTAACGAACGGTGATCAAATATTATTATCATGCTTGACGCCACTAAAAAATAGAGTTAATATATATTGGCGCGGTAGATATTATGAACTTACACTCCGAGTAACGCACTGTCTGAACTCCTGGGACGAACTCAGCGGACAGGGAGATCATAACGAGCTGAGGATGGATTGGGGGTGAAGAAGTCACATCCAATTATGCGATCAGGTAGGTGTTCATTTGTTAAGACTGGATCATTGGAGGCCCATCAAGGATACCACGGCCGGGGTCTATCATGTCATGGGCCTGAGTTCCCATTCAAATTCCCTCCGCCCTAGGTTCGTTACTCTCTTTCTGATGATAGCACATGGAAACACGGCATAATTTGCGGCGGGCGCAGGCACCGGTGATTGGCAGACGGAACCACAGTAAGGTTTGCCAGCGGTTTGGGGACATTCCACGACCGACCGCCCAAACCAGCGCCGAATCTTGTTCAGGCTGGCTCGTAGGACCCTTGATGTATGTCTCTTCCAGGACCGTTTTCGGAAAGATGCACGAGTACAAGGTGGGACTGGAGCCATCTGGTGGAAGCTGCGAGAGCCTGAGTGCGAGTACGTGTGAAGGTGCCAATACCGATTACCCAGCAGCTTGGCGGGTATTTGTTGGGAAGGAGTCCTCGGCCCTCTCATTAGGGCTTGGAAAATATTTCTCAAAGGAGTTTAGAACCACATTGTTGCGCACTTTACAGTGCGGGAATAGTTCGTTACCACCAGGTCGGAGGGGCGACGGAAGACTTCTGGTAGTCTACCCGACAGCATGTTCATATCGCCGCAGTCCTGTACGAGAATTCGGAGCCACCATGGTCATATATGTTTGATGCGACGTTCGCCAACCCACCGTAGCTGTGCATTTGTTTCACGAAATTGTCTGAGAAATTGTCTGAATTTCATCACGATGTTTAAGAACGTGAAGCGGCTTACTCGAAAAACGTGGCGACAGCGGAATTTCCCGTTTAACGCGGAGGGATGTGATCGATGTACGTAATAACAAGCTCGTCCGCCGGTCAAATATGGCAATGGCGGGAAGGGTATCATTTAAAACGTCCAAGGTTCATGTCAGCCTCTACTTCTTTCTACCATGGCCTCCGACATTGTCGACTCGTCAAACAGTCTGAACAGACCACCAGCCGCTGAGGAGAAGTCGGAGGAGTCCCAGAATTCCCCTACGAACAAGTCGGCTACTCCTGCGCCTCCTAAAAGCACGATCTGGGACAAACTACCCCCATGGGTCTCAGCAAACTTGCGCTCGAATAGGGCGAGGAAGATGTGGCTGAGATGCTGGATTGCGTCTTGGGCGGCATTCATAATCATTCTGCCCAACAAATCTCTCAGTACACTGGGAAATGCGTATGTCTACCTCCGTTCGATAGCCTGGTCCCTTGTGTTCATTGCTTTTCATGCTTTTCAATCTTCTTTAGTGCCTTCTTTTCCCTATTGGCGAGTTTCATGATACCTGCCAATATGCCTGTACAGCTATTCCTTTTTGTACGTTTTCACCTGGCATTTGCTGCATTTTGTGGAGCTGACGTGCGTGCTGGACGCTCTTGCAGGCACTGAGCACAATGGTAGTCGGTATGTGCTTGGGATGGGGATTAGGAGCTGCTGCAATGCGCGCTGCATTAGCCTCACGCAATCAACTTGTTTTGAAGCAGAGTTTGCTTCGAGAACAGCAAAGGTGCGTTCATCGTTTTTAATTTCCTGGTTCTCTTCATCATGTCCATCTAGTGTGGCAGGATTATCGAATCCTGATGCTTTATTTCAGGCGGATATCTTTGCCGGGAAATTCCTAGATACGAGGTAATACTGCCAGCCACGTTGTCACGAGTGTACAGAATTTACAAGACTCTTCTGTGTCAGGTCTACAGTGGTGTTTGGGTGCTTCCTTGGACTCGGAAGTTTCTTTTTTGCACTCATACGCGCCTATGCGCCAAAGTTAATCATTATGAGCGTCTTTGGTACCGTTACTCTCGATATCTTCTGTGTAAGTACTCTGACCTAAATATCTTCCTACCCTCAAATTGACCTCTCTCGTTGGCAGAGCTATGGGCCTCTATTTCCGTTCGGCGAGTACACCATCGTCAACTCCCTTCTCATATCTGTTGCTTCCTATATTGCCATCGGAATCGTACTCATTACATTGGTCTTTCCGGAAACCGTCAACCATGCCGCGCTGATTGGGACATCAGACCTGATAGGGAAACTAAAACATATGGTAGACATACAGCAGCGGGTCTTGGACGCTTCCCAAGAAGATCTTGTCACTGGTCAGCCTCTAGCTAACAAATTACAAGCTGCGAGAGCAGGAATTTTAGTACAGATCCAGCAAGGTCCGTACCGTGTATGTCTACTTCGTTATATCTAGGGTCCTCACTTTTCCCGGCAGTGATCGCTTCAACGAAGTTTATAGGCGGAGAGTTCAGCTGGGGAAAATGGAATGGCGATGATATAACGGCTTTACATGAACCGTTGATGTCAGTCGTAAGCCGTACTTGTAAGCTTTCGTTTTGGCTGTGTTCGGACAAAACTATAAAGTTTTAATCCTACTCTGCTAGCCGCTCTGCATAGCTTCGCCAAATTGGTCGGACACCCTCGCTTTACCGGAGATTCTGCTAGCGAGCAACCTTCTGAGCCCTCCGATGCATCCAGCTCATCAGTTTCAAACGTCTTTTCAGGCGACACGTATCTTCTACGCCAGCTTCGTGAACGCAATAATGCAACGGAAGCTCAGCATTCCGTTCGTGTAGCAGACCTTCTACCGGTAATTGAAGACGCCACCTCGGATCTTCGCAATGCCTGTTCAGCTGGTTTGGCGTCAGTCAAAACTCTCTTGGATGGCATCAATAGCCGGCGGTACGCCCGGAAAGGTGCGACTGAATCGCAACAACAACTTGCGGACCTTGATCAAGCCATCGAACGCCTCAACATCTGCCTGGCAGAATTCAAAGAACACAAGCGGCTGATCCTCGTAGAACCGTTTCAGTCGCTCCTCCAAAGCGCGGATACGACGAAGGGTCCAATGCCGTTGCGCAGCCTATACGTTGCCTACGTGTTTGCGGCGAATTTAGTCGTATTGGCTCGTGCGATTTTGAAGCTTATGGAGACAGTGCAGGCTACAGCGGCGAAAAGAAAGAAGAACCGGCTGTGGATGCCCGGTGGCTTGAGGGCGCTGGCCAAAGCAATTGTTAGTAGGGGTGAAACAAGTGATCAGGCAGCCGGAGAGGACAATGTACCACAAGCTGAGGAGGAAGTAAAGAAGGAAGAGTGCGCTTACAGTAAGTTTATGATTTTGTACCGCATGTTGAAGATTGAATGTTGATCGCGGGATAGAGCTCGACCCAGATAGCAGGCCTCCTACTAACGCTCTTCAGCGCGCTGCCAGTACCATCCATTCTCTGTACAAATGGTGCAAGACACCCGAAGCATTGGTGCGATCTTCACAGCTTTCCTCAGCCTTGACTTTCCGCTCATCAAAGTGCTCACAGTTCACCGCCAAGTACGTGATCCTCACAATTGTGTTATGGATCCCCGCAATCTGTCACAGAAGTGCCCGTAAGCCCTCCCGAAGCGTTTTCCGAACTACATACGGCTGACTGTATTGTTTCGACGCAGATTTTATATACGCTGAAAAGGGACTTTGGTGGGCTACTGCACCACTGTCAATCCTATTCAATTGCTGAATTATCTCTACAGGGCGCTCATCATGGCTCAGACGACGTTGAATATCTTTGCATCTGACCAGATCTTCAAGTGCGTAGTATCTCTTAGCGGTGATAGCGAACCGTGGGTTTAATTGTCTTTTAGCTATGTTGCTCGGATACTTGGTACCTTCTTTGGAGCGGTTTTTGGTTTGCTCGCATGGTATATAGGTATAGTAAGGTCTATCTTGATCAGCGTATTCTATTAATTCGTTGCTTGTTCAGGGTCAGCAAAGAGTAATGGCAGCCCGTACGGCTCAGCCGCTGTCATGGCAGTATTCCTGGTTCCTTTGACGTTTATTCGTCTATTTAGTCCTCCGCAATACCTGCCAGGCGTGTTGTTATTCGTAGTAAGTAACCGCGTATTGGAGGTAGTGCATCTCGTTGATACGACAAATAGGTCACATATGCATTGATCATGGGTTACTCCTGGATCGATGGACACCTACCGGTAGTTGGCAACCCTGGAATTGGCTGGCCGATTGCTTGGAAACGATTCGTTCAGGTTATGATTGGTACGAGCCATCCAGTCGATGGATGTTATCAGTACTGAGAAATCGTTCAGGGTGTGCGGCATCCTTCATCTTCATGATGCTTCCACCAAAATCAGGACGTAAGGCAGTGCGACTCCGGAACTCGGCCACGATCACCTCACTTTCGTTCCTCTATCGAGACATCGTCGCTGCATGGATCAGCAGTGAAGAAACTTCCCTGACCGAGAAACGCATCTCTCCGGCTCACAGTGTGGAATGGATTCCAGGTTTCAGGGATAGGCTGTTGGCTGTTGCCGCGCAACTGCAAGCTGTGAAAGTACAAACCATGATTGCCAAGTGGGAAGGAAGTATCCGTGGAGCATGGCCCGGAGATGAATATATGAAGATGGCCAATGTGCAGACTGAGATGATATCTAGTTTGGCTTTGGTCAGTTCTCCTGCGTTGTGTATTCACCCGATGCTAACTATCATTCTCGTTAGCTTGGAGGTGCCCTTTCCCAGGTTGACAGTCATATGCGTCTATCATTTCTCCAGTATACTAGAGTGGTGAACCCCAACTTTGTACGTAGATTCTTTCGCAGCTTCTCCTTTCGTGTCGCTGATCATTATGTTTCTAGATTGCCGATGTTATGGCTACCTTCTCGTTGGTCTCACAAGCATTACGTACAGGCGAGCCATTTCCGCAAGCGCTCCGTCAGAACCTCTTCGACAGACTTCACTACCACGGTAACGTCGGACATCGATCTCTTGCCACAGGTGGAGACGTTACACATGAAGCTCTACATCGTGATCACCTCAACGCTATCATGCAATATGAATACATGTTCTATGCCACCGCTGTATCTGCGGTGTTCCAGATGCTTGATGTAAGTGTCCCTAGGTCGGATTTGACGGAGACTTACAGAATTGACGCATCAACTTTATAGGGGTTGAATGAGCTGCGAGAGATTGCGACTCGGCTTTGTGGAGAGGTTCCTTTGCAAGGGTTTGCACGTTGGAAAGACGAGTATGACCGAGCCCATGTTCTTGCTTGACGGAAATAATTACCGATCTCGTTTATATACCCTCAGCTCCCGTCACCTTTCAAACGATTTGTGTCTGGATTTATTGTCTGCCGCACACAGCGTAATCAAAGTAATTTGTTAGGATGTATGCATATGTATGCTTGTGGAGCTCGATTGAGTGACGGCTCAAGCGCACTCCCCACGTAGAAGAAAAGAGACGTCTGAACGGTCTGTGAGAATTAAATCTTTGACCTGTGTGAGGGCATGAGTAGACAACAGTTCTAAAAGTCCTAGGAAAGTCTTGCGTCTTCGAGGTGGCATGGTAGTGGAAGCCTCAGGGCGCTAGCGCTGCCCCTCTTCAGAGCCTCTACCACGACCACGACCACCTCCACCAGACCACTGGACTCTCGCCTCTTCATCCTGTCTACTCATTACGGTACAAGCAATGTACCCCTGGACTGGGAAGACAACCATCTGTGCTTGGACCGGCTCTTGGTCAGATATCTGCGGCGTTGCTCCCGAGTCCTCGTCGACAAACTATCAGCATTCCAAATGTTACCACCTTCTCCTGGACGTTTTGACTTGAAATGTATTTACTTACCCCCCTGGTGCTTCGCTCTGAGAAGGTTAGCAAGTTATCGGCCGAAGATCCTAGGAATTGGGACCTCCTGTTTTCGCGTTTGGGTGAGCCTGTCGACGAGTTTCGCCGGCATACAATTTGCGCTATGTCTTGTTGCGCTCTCTTCGACATGCTGTGCGTGATTTACCTTTGCATCACCCACAACATATCGAGCAGCAACTGTCATCGTTAGCTCATTATCCCGGTCGTTGTTCGTGGAGTTGCAGATTGGCATCTGTACTGAGGTATGTGAGATCGCTATGTTCTACCAACGGAACAGAGGCCTAAGTGCAGTTTCAGCACTTAAACCTCTGCTTCGGGGCTAGGTCCTAGTGTTGATTCACTCTGGATTGTCCCTAGCAATTGCTTTAGCACAGCCTAATTTATCCAGGTGAGCACCATGTACCTTTTTTTGTTTTGTTTTGGCAAAGCCTGCTGAAATGACATTTCACAGTCCCTCTGTATGCCATAGCATCTGTGAATTCTGCATAAGTCCAGAGTCATTATATGCCATAAACCAGATGCCAGACCATGGAAGGAGCCCCAAATGTTGGTTTACATGGTGGTACCGGGGAAATCGGTACCACCATGCAAACCAACATGGGTTTTTTTTTGGTCTGTCAACGCCCCTATGGCTTGACATATCCGTACGCTGGAACATCTTTTTAAACTGTACGGAGTGTCCAATGTCCATCTCTACGTTACTGTTTCCCCACAGTCAATAGCATATGTATTACATATGCGTTGCTCCCATTGCTTCGTTATGCCCGGTCCATTGTATCATTCGGAGAGAAGCAGGTCGGCGAACCTAGCGTGCAAGTTTATTGCACGCTGAGCACTCAGACCCTTTGCTCCCAGATTGCAGCACGAACTTCCGCTTTCTCATCTTTGCGGCAAGCCTCTGAAAGTACGTACCTAAAAACTCGTGGACCTAGATTCTGCGCAAGTTGGTGGAGGTAGGGTGCCATGGTTGTAAGCTTCAAGGACACTGGCCCTGGGTGGCGTGGCAGCTGGAGTATTGACTGGCTGGTCGCTGTATCCATATCATGGTGCTAGCTGAGACGTCTTCAAGCGTTGGGGACTTGGTAAGTGCCTTTATTGATAGTACCTAGTGCTTACGACTTATTGGCCATAAGTTCAGGAGACTGTACAATGTGTGGCTCGAGGAGACGAGGAGGGCGGAGGTCAAGTTTAGCGCTACGTTTGGTAAATGCCGCTCTCCATCGAACACAAAACAGTCGCTGTATCGGCCGTAGTCATATGGAAATATCTCACTCTATTTTGCATGGAGGTCATGTGTATGTTACCTGTGAACGCAGATGAACGGTTGATACAACTACGAGGTCTTACGGCTCAAATCATTCACTCTGCAGTCACTCGCCTGCCTGCAGCCAAGGTGTGGGACTTATTCGCATCTCCTACCCTCTCAAAGAATCCCCACTGACTAGCACAATGCCGCAGGCTTTCCGTAAGCCTTGTAGGCAATCTGCCTAGAGTTCGATGGCTCAGCCCTGGCGCCAGATGCCCTTCTACATTTTTCTACCATCTCCGCCAGCCATCATGCCGCTCATAATCCCCCCACACCTTCTACGCATGCTCAGCAATCGCTTAGCGAAGAGAACCGCTAACTCATCCCGGTCAATGGCAGGCGTGCCTCGCCTCCCAGAAGTCCCTCAGATTTGACACCGACTTGCCAGAAGAATTTCTGTTCAGTTCCTCCGCTTGTCGTCAGGGTCTGAAGGCGATAAGTAGCGAGAACGCCTTCGATCCGTGTCAGATGGACCTATCAGATTCATCGTGTCACCGTCCGACTGGCTAGTACCCCTTAGAGAGCCACCCCAAACGAATCTCAGAAGACGGATAGTGAGTTATGATACGATGATCCTAGGTGCCTTGTATTCCTAGGTGGAAGAAACAATCGGCTGACATGACATGCGGTCGGAACGTTTGGCCGTAGAGATGCTATGTCTATTCAGTCTGGGGAAAAAGATTTTAACGGTGGTAAAGTTCGAGTTCTCCCATAATCATCGCCTCCCATTCCCAAAGTAATATGGCTGTTCTCCGTTATCTAGATCACCAAACTCGTTTCTACATATCCTCAACGGCGAGCTAATTATTTGCTTCTCGCCGAGGATACGAACTGATTTTGTGTCTTCGCAGACAATAGAAGTAAAATCTTCATCAGCGGTGCTGTTTCCCTTGCGATCAGAATGGCAATAGCGGTGAAAAAGTCCAATAAGTTAGGGCAGGATACGATCCGAGATACTACTGAACGATGGCGCCCTAGACTGTACCCTACCCTACCTGCGGACGGTAGATTACAAATTTCAACGTTTGTAAAACCACATGGTGACCACACATCCCCACCACGGTGGGCGCGTCGCTTTTGCGTGCCCGCTTCCCGGGTTGTTGATAGTTTGTGCAAGCCAGATGCTCGGTGTCATTCTCAAACAATGTTTATCTCCCCGCGGATTCGTGCATTGCAATTTTGGTGGTACCTCTTGCCACCAGCGCGATTCCAATTATAAGTTTAAATATCCAAGTAAATCTCGGGGGAACACCATTAATATGAATCTGAGCAGATTATCCGGGACTGTCCGCAACGACTGAAAGGATCTTCAAAACTGACTCAAATAAAATCATTGTAGACCTGACTTGGGCTTGGAGCTCTTGGCATTCTGGTAGCGATAGGTATGGAAGAGAGTATCGCGATAGAAGTTGACGACAGTAACCCAAAAGAAAGCGGTATACAGATGTGACTACAACACAAACGGTCTACTACTTACGGATACACGACGAAATACGAAGCCCTAAATAGTAAATAACGATGGATGGGGAAGATGCGTATAGGAGTACCATACTGGCGTACCATTCACTAGCCAATAAGCCACACCCTGCAACACAATTTATTGGTCATTCCTTCCTCCAAAGTCCGTGCAATCCTAACCAAAGGCAAAAGGCGGTCAATCGTTGAATATGGCAAGAGCGCGACGTCGGGCAGATCATCGCACATAAGCGCGATAACTAGATATCATCCTGGCGCATGATGACATCTTCGGCCAAGGAACGATTGGCGATCTCCTCGGCCACGCTTAGGCTCTGCAGCAAGTCAGCGGAAAGAGTGATATCAGTAAAAATCATCAGAAAAGAACAAGCTGATGCGCTACCAGAACGCCACTCACATCTCGTGCATCTGCTTCCGCCGTGTACAATATAGGCCCGAGTTGCTTGATCGCTGAGGCGAGAGCTACCCGACAGCGACTCGGCCCTGCTTCGTCCATGTATGTGATGTACAGATGGCGTGTGCGAGCGCGGGTAGGTTCTCCGCTAACTTTGACGTCGAGAGAGTAGGCGACACCAGCTCCGGCTCCTATCCTGGTAGGATTTGCCCACTTCAAGATGTAGATGTCGGATAAATGGGGAGGTAGAAGGATAGTGTCGTCCTCTGGTTTCGCGAGCATGAAGAAACGGTTCTCTGATTCAGGGATCTCGAGGACGCCGTTTGCGAGCTTGGCCAGCCACGGAGCCTCTAGATACTCGTCCACCGACGATGCATTGGACATGTCTCCTGTCCGAGAGGGTCTTCTGCTTGTGGTCGTCGTACTGGCTGTGCGGCGCAAAGGCACGCTTCACGAGCGGTGGGTTGCAGTCGAGCGGGCGCCGCGAGAAACCTGAGAGACGAAGAGTTGTGTTATTGTCGGTGTCGGCGGCAATTGCCGACTCGGACTTGCACTCTCGCGGGAACGTTGGCGGCACACGACCCTTGTCTCTCAACGAGCACGTCGCAGCGCAGACATATGTTCTCTCTTCGGGCTCTCGTCTGGTCTCTGCTTCAGGCCGTTCTCGTCGCTACCCTCGATGTCGCAGAGCAGCGAGTACTGACGCTGCAAGACCCCGGGCTTGTATTGCGTCGTTTCATCGCAGGACCATCTGATGGAACATGGAACGTGCATGCTATTCACGCAGCTGCACAGGTCAGGATTGGCTCCTGTCAAGTCCTCTGGTACAGTATCTCATGTAGATTGACCCTTCATAGGCTAGTGGCCTTGATATCTGGCAAGTTGGCCCTTCGTATCTCGACGTCCGTCTTCCTGCAGCAAATGAATCTCTTAATGCCCTGACACAATTTGCTGGTCTGCAATACTCTGATTCTATCATACCCTCGTCTCTCGTGCGACCTCAAACTCTATCGGGCGCACAAGCCAACTGGAATCTGAGTTCCCTCTCGAATACCACCTTCCACTCTACCTATCACTCCATCGAGGACATTGGTGTGTTCGTGAAAGAGCTCCTTGATCTTTACCCAGATAATGTCGAACTTGCACGGATTGGTCATTCCTCTGAGAACAGGGAGATGTTTGTCCTTGAGATATCGAAGGATAAAGGGTTGCGCGGGAGACCTTTGTCGATGAAGAAGAAGACTGGTTTTGTTATCTCTGGGGCACAGCACGCACGAGAGGTACGTTGATTGAACATCTGGTTTCATCTTTGACAGTTTGTTAACTCTCTGTAGTGGATTGCGACCTCGACTGCGATGTTCTTAGCCCACGCTCTCCTTGCGGCCCCGTCTGAATCCTATTCCCTGGCTCCGCTTTTGAGTTCATATGTGTGTACCACAACCTTGATTCCCACTTCCTTTGGTTGCATAAATACGTGACCCTGCATTCCAGGATTTCTACTTCATTCTTCTGCCTAACCCGGATGGGTACGTGTTCACGTGGGAACAGGATCGCTTCTGGTAAGTTTCCGAAACCTTTGACTTTTGAACCTAGTTATCAACTCATGATGCGATTTCCCTTACCGCATCTGTCTTCATATAGGTATAAGAATCGTCAAATCGTTGGTCCGAACGAGAAGTGTATTGGAATAGACACGAACAGGTATATCTATGGTATATGGTAAACTTTATAACGCTATTAACTTTTTGCCGATATCCAGAAATTGGGTAAGCTTTTTATATAATGTGCCTGCCATGAATAGTCGGGTTAAACGAGTGCATTTAGGGTCATAAATGGAAGCCAACTGCCAGGTTCCCTGCTTTCAGGGGCAATTTGACACTTGGTGTCGGTACAGACCCTTGCTCTCACTGGTATCCCGGTCATCGGGCTTTTGAGGCACCAGAGGTCAACAACATTGCGAATTATATTACCACTCTTCCCAACCTTCAAGCCTTTGTCGATTTGAGGAGCTACGGACAAATGAGTATGTTTTCCGTACCCTTCAATATATTGTCGCTCATATGCAAAAGTATCGGCGCCGTTCTCTTACTCATGTAAGAAGACACCAAAGGATGCTGAAGACCAGATCGAGGCAGCTTTGGGTGCTACACGCTCGATCAAGGCTACCCACGGAACAACCTTCACAGTTCGGCTTTCCTTACACTTTTAACATACTTTCTTTTAATGGGACTGCGAATAGACCGGAACTCTTTGTTCTATGTTGTACAAGTATGTGCTTATGTTAACCTATCACAGTTATATCTAACCTGGTGCAACAGAGCTCCGGGAAATATCGTTGACTACATGTATGCCAAAGCGGGCATCAAATTCTCGTATGCGGTCCATCTACGAGATACAGGCACCGTACGTTTTGTACCTTTTCCCTTTGTCGTTAACGCTCACATACCTGGGAAAGTATGGCTTCCTTCTCCCTCCTGAGTGGATCCGACCTGTAGGTGAAGAGACCGCCAACATGATCAAGTCGATCGCCACGTTTATCGCTAACAGAAAATGTGAGTTAACGAGTTTCCGTTTCACTGAAGTCTGGGCTGATGACTCCCTAGTTTGATGTGGCCAGTGGTTTGGATATTGCGTATCTCATGAATGTTTACTCTTTGTATCGGTATCTCTCACTGTTGTTCAGTATGTCGTTTCTGCCATCATCGTATTTAAACGACAGACACCAGGCGATTCTAGACGCAGAGCTGCAAATGAACTTGAGAAAAAAAAACCCCGTATTAAAGGTAAACATTACATTGCCGAGATCATGCAAGCCGTGGTTGTACATGGTTGGAATACACACCGAGTCTTGAGTACGTCCCCCTAACGAGCCTTACGACTATCGAAAGATATTCTGATATTCTGATATTAGTCAGAATTCATATCACTACATCCCTGAGGCACGAAAGCCACTTTCTATTCTTTGAACACTGCCCGCTACGTTAGAGTTATGCAGGAGTGACCATGAGACCAGTACTCACTACGCCGGTATTTCTTCATTTCGAAGCACGTGAAGATCCACTGTATATCCCTTGTTGAAAAATGCTCCGTCGATTTCATGAGGTCTCTGACGTGACGTGGATCGTAAATCCTCAAACGCGAGGAGACTCTGACGAGGCCATTTTGCCCCGGCCCAAATATTTCCAATACGGGTCGAGTAAGGGATCCTGAGGATCCTGGCACGATGTGTAACGAGCAAAACTTGGCTGGCATCCGGGTTGGTTAGAGTCATAGAGCGGCGTAACCAGTCTCGGCCGTGTGCGGCACCAGCAGAGATCCCGTAGCTGAAGAAGATTGATTGAATAAAATCGCCCACGGTCACCTCTTCCAACATTTCGCACAGGCTGTGATAACATGCACCCGCGGGACCAGAGGGGTCTTCTAAGTTGGGCGCTCGGACAGCGAAGAGAATGTGAAGAGGGGTTTGTGCCAGGTCTGATCCTATGGCTCCTTCGAACCTGGTTCTCTCTTGTCGATTGAGATGCGGGTGCTTGGGGAAATTTGCACGGAATCGGTCTTCCAGTAATATCCCACGTGCCTTGTAGTTTAAACTATGCGTGAGGATATCATGATCGAATAAAATAATCCACGACATACCTGGACTGCCCTTATGAGCTTAATCTTGCGCATGGCGGCACTTCTCGGTGGAATACGCAATGCTTCTTCAATATCTTCGAGAACTTGTTCATCGATGCGGGAGATAACTCGCCCTTCCTCCTGATATAACTTACTGAACTCCTGATAGTCAGATTTGGCTTCTTCGTAGAGTGTCATCTTATAATGTAGACTGGCACGTCGAATACGGCACTTTGCGGTTAAAACCTTGGAGGATATAGCTGTGGTGTATTCTGGGGACAACGCGAGGTCGCAGTCTTGCAAGGCATCATAGATATCTCCGTACTTGATATAAGCGACAACTCTGTTGGCAATAATTTCTCGTTTCTGCTCTACCGCCAGGATTTCGTTAGTGGGCTGCTCGAGTAATGCCCTGGTATATAACTATATTTTGTCTCAGCGGGATGTACAGCTTAGAGGGCATTATGCACATACGTCGATGGACTGCCTGATATCTCCGCCTTTCAAGGCGTTATCACCCAGCTGCTTTAACATAGACATAGCTTTAGCCTGATTGCTGGGTGGGCGGTGGTAAATGGGAGTCGTTAATCAACCGCTCCGCTTGGCAGGATGGCATTGTAGTCTCAGGGGCTACTGTCAGCCTACACTGCCCCTGACCGGCACCATCTATCTCACTTCTTCATTGCTCTCTTCTTTCATGTAAATGAACGGCAAGGCGTTGCTTTCCACAGACACGAAGATGTTTTTTCCCTGCAATTACCAGGTAGGATGACGGTAGCGTGGATGGTTCCGCCTGGTTGTGTACAAAGATAGCTTTCCCGAGTGCGATGCAACCTGTGCAGATATTCCCGACGTCTGTACGAAGTACAAGAGAGCTATCCATGAGAGGGGCAACGATACGTCGACAATAGTTAGCCGAGGGCAGAAATGGCGACGGGAGGAGGTAGGGTTTGTGCGAGGCGGTCAATGCGGCGCACTGCACTCAGGCACTAAGTCTTAACTTGTCCTAAAATGGGAAATGTAAGGCTCTTGTAGTAAATAAATAACCGTGTTATCGGTTTGTTCCGTCCCCTTGCGCAAGGCTTCCAAAGGAGGATTCTCGAGCTTGCGTGCGATCCACGACCACCACAGCCTGCTCGCCTAATTCCTGAATATATCCTCTTAGAACTGTCGCTCTAATGTCTACTCATTCGCGCACCTCCAGCCTCTGAATTGTCCTTGCAGTCTGCCATGTCCAATGTGTCCAATGACACCCAGAAGGCCGACCAGATAGCGCACAGGTTCTATACGAAGCTAACGCTAGTAGTCAACCATGCAAGGGCTACGGCTGAGCCGAACCCGCAGGTCAAGGTGGACAAATGGGTAAGACATTCAGAAACGTGGCATATATCCCAGACGTTGACCGTCCGTCACAGTTCAACCTCGAGACCCCAGACGCAGACATCTTCAAGGAGCATACTCGTATCTACCGCTCTATATCGTCTTCGCTTTCCCCGCCGTCATTTCAGCTACAGGTCTTACTTTGTGTCCCCGAGCTAACACCCAACCAAGTCCTCTCGTATGTCGCGCCCGACTCATCTCGCGCACCCGTAGACCCCACGCCGAAGTACATATTACTGGAATCGTGGTCTCTGGATTTCACGCCACACCAGGTGCAATATCACTATGCTGACGATCGCGTGGACGTTGCACCGCCTACAATCTACAAGCACGGCATCTCCCTATTTAGAAGTATCTTCACTTTACTTCGTATGCTACCTGCGTGGAAGCTTGCAAGACGCTTACGCAGACCAGCTGGCAATTTCGCAATTCAAGTTCGAGTCGAGGCCATGGAGAACAGGGGGTCTGATGGCATTTTGGGGTTTGGTAAGCCACGTTGCACCCTCAACCCCGACACATGCAGTGATGCTAAATGGGCTATGCAGAATCCCTGGTTCAGAACGTACGATTGCCCCAAGACACACACGAATTCCCATCTGTCCCTCACCCTATGGGCACACTGTCGTTCTCCGTGACATATCTCACTTCACCGAACTTTAAGGTTGTAGACAGAGAGTCGCTTCTCTCGTCACGGTTCCTCTCGCAGGACGAAGGACCCGAATTCACGCCGACCTTGTTGAAGAACCAGCAGAGGGATTCGGTATCTGGGTCTCCTGGAAGCCTGCCTGTTCGTACTTCCTTGCCCCGATCACCCCCTTCATCTGTTGCAGAACGCTTCGTGCTTCCACCTCCCTTGCATACTCGCACTACTTCCTTATCAGGGGGCAGTCCCCGCCACCAAGTTTCGGCATTGCCCATGGCAAGAGCTACTTCTGGTGCCGGACCTGGTGCTGGATCCATATCGGGACTTTCCGACACATCTTCTGTCCGACACGGTCCTCCATCAACTGGCTCTCGTGAGGATTTAATGCCATCAGCTTTAGCTGCACGGCTAAGAAGAGAAAGTCTGGGTATGGGTCGTACTAGTAGTGTGAGTTGATCCTCTACTGCTGCCTGAATGTATATGCTTACGCATTCAAAAGGATTCTCAGGGAGCGGGACCCCTTCCAATACGCCGCCCACCGCTAGGTGTGAACCCTTTCAAGTCGTCGACGATATCGTCCGGTTCTCCCTCACTTCATTCTCCTTCACCTTCTCTCCGGCAGCACTCACCTCTCACCTCCGGTGGAGGGCCGTCATTACCATCGAGGCCAGCGCATAGTTCGCCGACGTCTTCTCGTGCGCCAGGTCTTCCGTCTCCTATAAGTGCAGCTGGCCGCTTGCCTTCCTCGCCTATTACTCCCTTCCGCCCTTCACCTCCGACGGTTCCATCGAATCTAGGAGGACCCTCGAGCCTTGGTGATAGGCGATCATTAACTTCGATGGAAGGCGCGGGCATATCGGGAGAGCCGTCTCCAAAGATGCCAGGAACGAAGAGATATTCGAGCAGTTTCGGATACCGCTACGACCGTAATACAGCAGGAGGTCCCGGAAGCGAAGGAAGCACAGGAGGGGGTGTCACTCCAGAGAAACCAACTGTGAGTATCTATGCCACGGTCGCCGCTTGTACATACTTAAGACCGTTCATTGATCTATACCTTAGAACGCCTCGTATCTTAGCACAAACACGGATGACGATGACATATCCGCGTTTGTGCAAGATATCGATGCTCGCAAACCTCTGAGTGGTCTCAGGGAGCAAGGATCTCAAGATGAGCCAGACAACCGCGTAGAGCCGGCTGCAGTTAGGACTGAGCTTGCTGGATCATCCCGATCGCGTACCACCTCAGTCCCGATCCTCACGTCAGCGTCAGCGGTGGACGAGCGTTTACGCGAGATGAACGACAACTTCCTCGCCAGTTTGCGGGGGCTCGGTGGAAAGCGTAAACAGTCAGGACACGATAAAGCGAGCAGTGCAGGGTCTTCAACTGCACGGGCGCCGAGCTCAGGCACTTCGACAATAGGGAGGAGAACTTTGGATCCCCTGAGCTTTACTCAGAGGACACAAGACGCTTCGAATTCGCCCCCACTACTGAGACGTCCCAGTGGTGCAGGGGGTGTGAATGTCGGGCTTCCGGCTGCGTATGTCCGGCCGAGGCTTGTGTCGACAGGGAGTGTGAGGTCCGAGCTGAGTATTGCTTCGGGCGAAGTCCTCGGGCGAATGGATCCCGAATTTGACGATGAGCGGCGGAGGAGCCGATTCAGTCGCGACTTTACGGAGTGAACGTCAAGAGACGTTGAGGAAGACATGAACCACGGCTCCATTGAGCGACAGTTGGGATTGTATGTACTTTTACTATGTGTTGGGTTAGAAACGGACCATTATTTTGGCAGCTCCTGGCTCTGCCGGTGACCAGTCCATTATCATACTGCTTGGGATTTGTTTCTGCTGCTGATCCTATTCGGCTTTGTATATACAATTTGCACTTCATTATGTTGCGTTTATAATTTTGGCTTGCCTTTAAGGTCTTTTTTTACATCATGTCTCTCGCATCTGTAGCACTTATGGTAACTTTCCCGGTACTCTGCAATTCATCCATGGTATTATACATAGTATCATCTACACAAGAGTGGGGCCTCGCGAGATATGGGTGTGTTGCGATATACTAGGTTAGTCATAGAGACTTATGGTTGGTGTTCCTGTTGCGTAGTAAAAACCACCATGATACACCTGCGGTCCATTGTCCCGTGCTGGCAGGCGGAGGGGATACATCCTTGAGGAAGACATTTTCTACTCGATGCCACCATCCACGAGGTATAAATAACGTCTCCCTCTCTCTCAGTAAGCAAGATATTGCTTCTTTCGAGATACACTCTTTCGTTCTCGCTGGGACAGACTCATCGATCTCGACGTCAAAATGCACTCCGGTATCGGAGGGTTTTGGGATGAGGGTCAGGTTGACAGGAGATGTTCGACGCATGGCGCCGTGTTGGTCCGCCCTCTGTAGGAATTCGGATGCGAAGGGCGGCAGTAGAGTGAAATGTTTGGCGGAATGGAGGGGGTGGGAAGATGCTTGCAGGTGGAAGAGATTCATGTATGAGTCGTAATGTAGCGGTGTGATCTACGTATCAAGAAAATGATTAGCTTTGGGGGAATATGATAGGAAACTCGTTGCTTACAGCTCCTGTTGGTCCGAGGAACAGGCCAGTCTGATATAGATCGGCATGTTCCCCTGCTAGGAGAGATTCTAGTGGGCCAGGCGGCTTTGTAAGAGATTTCACTGCATCAATCTGTGAACGACTTAGATGTATTGAATCAATACTAGTAGCTAAGCATTAACAAACCTCGTCGCGTGCACGCCATTGCGCTAGGTAGACTTGTTTACCGTCAATTTGTCGAGTGGAAGCCGAAGGGTCTCCAAGCCAGTCGAGATAATACCTCAAAGGCATTGACACATGCTCAAACGCTCCCGGATTCGGGTCGTCATATCGTCCTACTTCAACGTCAACTATTCGCTCTCCTCCTTCCCGAAGCGCATTCATCAACGAGATGGACGCGCTGCTGGCAGCTAAAGTCGTCTCCTTGCGAGGCAAAACACAGGGATATTCAGGAAAAAATCCCGGGCTCCGAAACGCATAGTCAGTTGGAAGTCCTTGTACTTTTTGTGTTGAGAAACTTGAAAAACGTACACTGGCACGGTGCCAGTGTACGCTTTTCAAGGCAAGCATGCAGTACGCAAACAACGTCGAAGGTTGTTGCGTTCTGCCAGTGGTGAAATCTGAATTAATATGTCAACGATGTAAATCTTGCAAATCAAGTACTTTTAAATATTGCTTGAGCTGGGTCGGTGCGTACCTTCAAGAGGATGTCAAGTTTGCAAATCCGACAGTCACACCATTGTCACATCGCCGTACCTGAGCGTGACGTCACAACTTACGAGCGTCACAGTAATGAACCTTAATTATTCAACTTGGAACGTTCACTGCACTGATCATGATGCGTTGAGGTAAAAAAAACTCGGACGTAACATAGACTCATCTAATAATTAGGTCTCAACCACCTTAAAACTACCCTGAGAGGAGCACACGAGACAAAGTCAGGCCTTTCCCCTTGTTTAACTCGTGCGCCTTTTCACATGCTGGATTTTCGGGGGTTTCACCGGTTGAAACGGTTATGAAGCAAGTCTTATAGAATCTCATACGAAATACTGGCAGCCGTACTATGCTGAATATCTCGTCTTTAGGCGGAAATCTGAGAAACATCCACATTACTAGCATTTCCAGCAGGTTCAACAAGGAAGGCGACATCGAGATGCAAGTTATGTTTTCCCAGCTCTTTCACATAGGTTGGTAAGACCGCAGTCTTACGCACTATTTTAACCATCGCCCCCGCACGCATTCTGCCACCTGGATAAGGGACTCAAAACTGCGCATCCGGTCGGAACTGCATCTGACGACCAAGTTAGCAAATGCCATAGCCTTTGTATATTCGGTAGAAACGAAACTACACAGTCAAAGTCAAGGACAACAGCTGCTGTATTCACGTTCAGGGACAGTTGCAAATTCTCAGCGCCCTCTCGGTGTCGACAACTTCTAGGACTACCCGAGGTCAGTCGCTCTATATAATTAGTGGGGCGTTTGTGTTCCGCTTACACAGGGACCAAGACTTGCCTACACCTTCACGCAAGTCCCTCATCCTCTAGCTCTCATCGGGAATTAGAAAGAATGTCTGGTACCTGGGAATCATCATCCAATATTACTCTCGCTATTCATGTTCGACGCGCTCATCTCCCATTTTGGAGAGCCCGCCTCGCTGAATATGAACTATTTGACGGCTTGTATACTACCACATGGATATCATAAAGAGTATATAAAATATGACGAACGGATAGACCAAACTAGATTCATCCAAAACTAGATTACAACATGATACTATGCCACGGTGGCGCTGGAGATGGGACATCATTGACAGCTCGCAGGAAGATGCGACGGATTAGAGAAAGCCTAGAATTTTGATCAACCATGCATTTTAGAAGCGATAGTAACGGATATAGTACGCACAAGGTAGCAGTTTCATTAGTAGTAGCTCACTGCCAGTAACGTTGCCTCCATCGAAAATCATAGTCGGGAAACCATTTCGGAGGCGCTGTTTCACCTATGCGAAGACGAAGGTGGTCCTGAAGGCTTGATAATCGAGCCTTCCGTGGCGCCTCTGCAAGTTCGTAGTTACTGTAGAGAGCGAAGAAGGGCACTATAGTTCCATCGGCCAAGACCGAACGCAATTCACAGTCGGTTGGAAGCCGGATGCCAACGTCGTTAGCGAGGTTGCGCAAAACCTTGAGAACCGTGGAACATTCGTCATAGACAAGAACTTCGGCCTCAGGCTCGTTCTCTTCATCTTCAAAGTCGTCATCCACTTCTTGTAGCGCATAGGCACAAAGATCATTGTCTTCTGCATATTTGAGAAGTTTGTCCCAGTCGATTTTCCACCCGTAGTAATAGAGAGGTGGCTGCATCACTGGTCGCTCATTCGGGATGAGCTGGCGCGGCAAAGCCGTGAACCCCGGTAGATTCGACACGTGGTCTATATCCTGAAGTGAATGGTATGGTTATCCTACTGCTACGTAGATTTTATCTTAGAAGGCATACCTCGTTGCTATACGGTATGGACCGCGGTTTGAACAAAGGATCCAGGTCTTGTACAACACCCAGGGCATCAACCGAGCCCAATTTCTTGAAGGATCTCCGAGACATTGAATTTTGAAGTTTGCAGGGATGTGGTAGGAGAGAAGAGATGCTCGTGATTGGAGGCCCAACGTATATACAGCTTGTTCGTGACCACGGCCGAATGAACGAATCAACAAACGAGTCGGAGCTCGAACAGGCCACAACCGAACCAACTGGGTGATCTTCAAGTTGAACTTCCTGAGCGTCTGATCCGCTCAGCTTTCCGCCTGCCGAGATTTAACGACCACGACCACGACCATTAACCGTGAATTTCATCCTGCACTCTGATATTTCCAAACACATCTCTCTGCATACGCTGTGGCAAGTCTTCTCATCGAGAATCTATATCTAGCCTATTCCAGCGAAAAAGCTCCATCAGGGTCTTCCGCTCTGTCTACAGAGCAATTTTCACGATCAGCCTCAACACAGCAGTTCCACTTCGTTCTACGCCGAAATCAGCCGCAAAGAAGTTTAACGAGCGTAGGGAGAGGTGAAAATGAGGGCGACGGGTTTCGAGCAAATGTTGAGCAAGTGTTCGACGCTTGCTCAATACTTGCAGGTCTCTTCCTAATCCAATATACCCACGGTAGTAAACCCTGGCCCGGACTCCTTTCTGATTTTTCAAGATATAAACCTACGGTGTAGACTGGTGATCGGATCGACGAGCGGATGATGATGTGCAGTGAATAAGGGCCCCAGACTTACATTATCATTCGAGGGTGAGTCATGCCGATATTGCCACAACCTTACTAGTCTAAAACCCACGAAAATAGATAGCAGCTATTGGCTATCTCGCACCTTTTCCCATCGACTGGAAGCCATCTCATCTTTCACAGAAAAGCCCAACTTCGCATATGGAACCATCTTCGTGACCAACGGATCCAGCTCAACCTATATCTGGTTCGTCACACGATGAAACATTGTGGAGTTTTGACGGGCATGGTCCTATCCCTACTGATAGAACCATTACCAGTCAAATAGCCCCCCCACTCCTCAGGCCTCAAGACGACACGGTCTAATCCACACAGTAGGCGACACATGAGGCCTATCTGATAGGAAGATCAACCTCATGATTAACGGACCGTCTCGTTTCTCATTACTGTCCCTGTTTGGAAGAATTGCGGTGATTGTATTTTTGAGGACATATTCTGAGACCTCGCGCCGTATCCTATCAAGACGTTTATCTTTGGGAAAGGCTCGCGTGTAATATTACGACGTGGAATTCATTAATTCCTGTGAAAACGTGTCTCGCGTTGTATTCATAAAAGGTATTGCAACGGCGACAGGCTTCCAAACAATCAAAAATGGACGGCATGCGATAACTTGAACATTGTCAGCCTCACTTTGAATAGTGAGTCTTCTATCTTCAGACGCTATAGCAAGTTTCTTTATTTAATACTCCGATATTTATGATTCCCTGTGAAATCTGCAACAGGGGCTGTATCATCACGGAAAGATTATATGGAGCCTGTGATCTTTCCATGAGAATGGGATGTCCAGCTATATTATGAACACGTATTCGTACACACATTGCGCCTCATGTGTTCAACGTGGATCGGAAAACGTTGGAACATCGTAATGAATATCGCATCCCACTGTGGGCGCTGGATGGTCCTTCCTCGCATATTCCATCAGGTCCGTTGTGTGTTCTCCCAGGATTTCCAAACTTGACGCTGTAATCCTTTCTCAGTCCTAGTAATAGATCCGCGTTCATTTCCTACGACGACGGTCTCCGCCTGGACGCAAAATGCTATCCGAGATGTAGCTATCCGATCGATTGGCTGTATATGCATCTGTGAACTATACCACGTTTTCCAGAGATCGTACCCTCACTACACAGGTTCCGCGGAATTGCGGGCCAGAGTGAACACGACATACATCCTCATTTTGGAGCGGAGGCTATACCTGGCCACACTACCTTTTCTACCCGTATAAATCTACCGTTCTCCCTCTTCCTACTGACATCAAATCAGAAATATATTACCCCCCCAGTCCCGACATCTAAATCCCAACTCCTAAAATTCCAATGTGTTTCAATGTGAGTGTACACTTGCTCGATGCTGGCCCACTTACTTACGAGCATATTGTTAGCTGCAGTATGGTCAGTTCCACACCGTTTGTGGATGTTTCTGGCCCATGGGTACAATACGACAGGATTGCCAGAAAGATGACTGCATCTACAGTCATACACATAAACATTTTGGCCGTATGTGTCATACCCATTGGCTTCAGCCCCTTGCTACCGTATTGACCCACATTCCACTAGTAAGCTGCAAATGCAAGAAGACAATGTCGGTACCACAGCGCCGACCCTCTCGCATAAGTGAAACCTCATGCGGCAATTGCTTGACTAAGGAGTCTCAGAGTCCAAGAGAAGTTTACAGTAGGTGATCGAACACACCTTGTCCTAGACAGAGTAACAGCGGTGGCCACCAATGGTAGAAGTAGGGGTGCCACCAATATGTGTAGCTGTAACAAATTGAATGTTTAACGTTTAACTCGCTGCTTCCGACGCGGCATCGTTGGACGACAATCGTGAAATATGTATGTGTCGTAGTTGGTTTATCTATTTGTTGATTTCATTCCCCATACGTACGTTTTTCTGTTGGCCTTCAAGTTATGAGTACTATTATTTACCCTCTCCGATATGATTACTTAGTACCATGGATTTGTGCATGTGGCCGAATTTTACGGTATACATTCAGATATAGTGTTTGCTGTTCTAAGAGTCCCACCTCAATTCATGTGGCGTTTCAAATCACGTCACAAAAGGCACATAGAATCTTGACAAGCACACGACGACATGGCACTGACGGTGATACATTGACAACGCGCAGATATATGTGCAGGAAATGGGTCTACTCTTGGAGCGATACAGCCGACAAAAGACTTACAAAGAGTTTCCTACTATGAGTAACACCTCACTGGCAACTGCCAGTAACCTCTGCTCTATTGAAGATCGTGATTGGGGACCACTTGGGAGGCTCTGTTAAACCGATGCGAGCACGAAGATAATTTTGCAGGGTCATTACTTCATCCTTGGATGGCACATCTGTGGATTGATGATTACTGTAGAGAGCGAAGAAGGGCACCATGGTTCCGTGGGCCAGAACCAAAGCCTGAGCTAACGTATTCTTGAATAGGATTCGCAAGCCAGCGTCCTTCGTGAACCTTTGGAATTGTGAGAGACCTGTCGAGGACAGTAAAGGTCTCAGGCTCGATATCTTCTTCTATGTTTTTCTTCGTCAGTCGACCATCTCTCGTGTTTCATATATCGACAAACATTATTGTCTTCTGCATATCTGAGCAGGGTCTCTCGGTTTATCTCCCACCCGTAGAGATAGACAGGTGGTTGCAACGCACGTCGTCCACTCGGAAGGAGCTCACGAGGCAGAGTTTCAAAACCCGGTAGAGAGGCGACGTAGAATATTTCCTGAAGTAAACGGCATCGGAAATCAGCTCTCATATCACATAAATGATCCCATCCTAAAACTTGAAGACATACCTTGGTGCTATAACACAGGATCCAGGTCCTGTACCACACTAGGATTTGTAGGATTTGTGCATTTGAGTTCGGAGGGAGATGGTGAGAGAGAAACAATAAAGTTGGTGGTTGCCAAGGCTGGCCACAAGCAAACCGGTATATTCACAATCGAACCAACGAACCAGGCGGAGATCGTAAATGGGCGTGGAAGCTGGAAGCTGGCGCCACTGATCGATAGCCACACCTCAAAACCAAACTTGTAAGTTCATAACGGTGAGACTCTTAGTTAAATACGAACCGAGAATCTATCTTCGCATTCAAGACATTCTAAAGTTGTTACAATATTAATCGTGCAAGAGCTGCAGTAGCCGTCATGAAAGAGGATGCCACTGGAGGAGTTTCAAATCAATACTTGCTTTCCTCAACTTGTCGCGGGCTGGCGGACTACTTGACAACTTCTATACTACCACGTGTATACCATGCCAAAGAATATATAAAATATGCCAACGAATGGATACTATATCCATCTAAGAAAGAGTAGATTACAACACGATACTATGGGGCCACTGCCAGTGTAATGGTGGCGCTGGAGATGGGACATCATTGACAGCTCGCAGGAAGATGCGACGGATTAGAGAAAGCCTAGAATTTTGATCAACCATGCATTTTAGAAGCGATAGTAACGGATATAGTACGCACAAGGTAGCAGTTTTTATTAGTAGTAGTTCACTGCCAGTAACGTTGCCTCCATCGAAAATCATAGTCGGGAAACCACTTCGGAGGCGCTGTTTCACCAATGCGAAGACGAAGGTGGTCCTGAAGGCGTAATAATCGAGCCTTCCGTGGCGCCTCTGCAAGTTCGTAGTTACTGTAGAGAGCGAAGAAGGGCACTATAGTACCATCGGCCAAGACCGAACGCAATTCACAGTCAGTTGGAAGCCGGATGCCAACGTCGTTAGCGAGGTTGCGCAAAACCTTGAGAACCGTGTAAGATTCGTCACAGGTCAGAACTTCGGCCTCAGGCTCGTTCTCTTCATCTTCAAAGTCGTCATCCACTTCTTGTAGCGCATAGGCACAAAGATCATTGTCTTCTGCATATTTGAGAAGTTTGTCCCAGTCGATTTTCCACCCGTAGTAATAGAGAGGTGGCTGCATCACTGGTCGCTCATTCGGGATGAGCTGGCGCGGCAAAGCCGTGAACCCCGGTAGATTCGACGCCCGGCGTATATCCTGAAGTGAATGGTATGGTTATTCTACTACTACGTAGATTTTATCTTAGAAGGCATACCTCTTTGCTATACGGTATGGACCGCGGTTTGAACAAAGGATCCAGGTCTTGTACAACACCCAGGGCATCAACCGAGCCCAATTTTCTGAAGGATCTCCGAGACATTGAAGTTTGAAGTTTGCAGGGATGTGGCAGGAGAGAAGAGATGCTCGTGGTTGTCACGAACAAGCTGTATATATATACGTTGGGCCCACGGCCGAATGAACGAATCAACAAACAAGTCGGAGATCGAACGGGCATGGTAACAGTCTAGCGCCTATCATCAACCAATTGAACCTAGAGACTGCATTCATGATCGATTAGTAGTCAATGTTAGTGAGAACGGCTGAGAGCAGGCAGGCTGAGGCTTTCGGTGAAATTTCGCGAATCACCATGGTTACAGCTAAGTTCGTTTGAACCTCGAGGCCTCGGTATGAAGGACTCCGAGAATGCGGTGGTAACAGCCACTCAGGCTGCGGCAACGAATCCAGGTAAGTCATACCACTGTCACCTCGTTCTCAAGTTCAACAGTCCACTTCTCTCACGAAGCCGTTGTTCATTTCCGGAGTTACATTCCAATGGAAGCCATATTTTGCCACATCGATGCATCCCGTGGATATGCCAGTGCCACACGTTGAACATCAAACATTTATCCTACATGGTTGATTGTATGGCATTCATAGGAGCCGTCACAAGGACTGCTCGCAGCTCAATGGCAGTTTTCATCACTCAATAGTGCCGACGGATAGTTAATCAACGGTTTCCAGCTGGGTCATTTATCCAAGGTGCCATTACTCCCGAGGCCACACTACGATGCCGCTATATAACAGCAGGCTCGTCTAAAGGCAAGCTACAAGTCCACTATCCCCCTCTTTAAATACTCCATTGTCTATCTTGCAGTAAACGGCTCGTTATTATGGCCAAAGGTCCAAAGGCTGCTACATCGACTCGGGCTAAAGCCAGGCGAGCACTGCGGGTTCAGCCTTCCAAACATAAGCCACAGTCTTGGGCAAATAGTGGGGCTACTATCAGCCTCGGAAGTCACATCGACCACGTCTTTCATCTCATAGAAGCAGCTTTGGATACGAAATACGAACATGGATGGTATCAGCTATACGACTGGGCCCTCAATTTCAATGCTTTACGAAGGGGAAAGGATGGCTATCGGTTATCTGTGTATCCACAAGCCAAACTAGTGTTAGATCCCTCGAAGAAGACTGTGGTCAAACATGGCGACATCGATGACTCGGACTCCAGCGACACCAGTAGTTCCAGCGATTCCAGCGATTCCAACGAAGAGGATGACCATGATGAAGCCGGCCTGAGCGAAGACAGTTCCAGTGACCACGAGACCATTGAGGCTGGCAGCAATGATCATTCCTCTGGATACAACGATGCGGAAAGCTGTGCAGGTGTGTTGGTTTACTTTCTGTGATGTATTCAACGTCTCATTGGCTTCTCAGACGTGGAGGCAATATTGGACGGAGCTATGCTTGATGGAAGGCACTGGCAGCAGTCCGAGAATGCTACTTCTGAAGTCGAAAACCGCGAACAAACACTTTCTCAGAAAAGTAATCGGGTCCAAGGTATGTCGTATCCGTCGCGGATCATGATATCCTAAAGAGTTGATTTTCATATTGAACTTTCCATGTAGGACGAGGGATTCCTCAAGCTTCCATTCGCCCTCCGAGTCCGCCTAGCGGCATCAGTTCCGTTCCCTCCGAGAAAGAGAAAAAGATCATTCGCTATCCCGATTTCTCCGTCACCGTTACTCTTCCCAACAAGCCCATGGGCGTCCATTCAATATGGGAGGTGAAAGTCTTTCCTGAAGAAGCGTTTAGTGACTTGCAAGATGAACATGCGAGGTTCAGATTGTTGAATAATATTTTTACAGAAATGCACAGCCAGATCCTTCAGCAAGCGATATGTGCATTCAACCAATTTCCATTCCAGAACACGCTCCATGTCTTCTGCGTTGTGGGGTATTTTATGAAGCACCTGACCCTGGATCGCGCTGCCATGCCAGAGGAAGATTACAACTTCAAGGACGCAAAGAAGGAGGATCTAGAAAAGTTACTCCTTCGCTTCCGGGGTCTTCGTATCTTCCATCTTCTCAGCGATGATAGATCAGATTACAGTACACAGTTCAAAACAAACTGGACGCATGCACTATCGTGCGCCATCAACGAGATTCATGGCTGCTCGCCGAGCAGGGAGGGTCCGACAACCCAAGCCGACATCAAACTCCGAGTCTACAACGTGCCGTTGGCTCCACTGGCAAAGCAGAAGACGAACAAGAAAGGCAAGGGGCGTGCAGTGCCAAACAACGCGAAAAGGACCGTGATCACTAGTACGGACTCCGATGATTCCAATTCAGATGGAGAGGCATCTGATTCCAATTGGGGTGAAGAGGCAGATTATTCCGACTTTGATGGAGGGGCGGAAAAGTAGGACAATCAGTACATGATCTTGTGTGAATTTATGACTTGATGTATATGTTTCGTTGATAGTGACTCGCCGTAATGAAGAACCTGTAAAATTTGATGAATGGATAGGTACTGCTCACTGCTGATTCATGTAACGGTCATGAAAGGTATACATAAATTGACAAGTCGATACTCCACTACTCCAAGATAGGGTAAAGCTATCCGGGTAACATAAACAAGACAGCACGGTAATATATCACTAGAGACGAGACTTCGAGACAATACTAGAGATGTGACGGTGGGAGAAGAATTCGGGCCTGCTAGATACCGATAAGCGATTATGAACCTCGGAGCAATACAACTAATACAAGGCTTACGAAGTAGAATTTCCAACTAATAATTCATTGCCAACAACGTTGCCTCCATCGAAACTCGTCGTCGTCGGGAAGCCACCTGGGAGGCTTAGTTACACCTACGCGAGCACGAAGGTGCTCCCAAAGGGTTGTGACTTCATCCCGTGATGGTGCATCTTCGAGTTGGTAGTTACTGTAGAGAGCGAAGAAGGACGCTACTAGTACAGTTCCGCGGGCCAGAACTGATACTAACGGGCATTGGTACCGGATCTCCAACCCAACGTCCTTTGCAAGGGCATACAACGCCGTTTCAATCGTGAGACATCTGTCATAGACAGTAACAGTCTCAGGCTCAAAATCTTCGTCGACTTCGTCCGAGTCTGAGTCACCATTCGACCATACCATTTTTTGCACATATCGACGAAGATTATTGTCTTTTGCGTATTTGAGGAGTTTCTTTCTGCTTATTGTCCACCCGTAGAGATAGACGGGCGGATGCATCACATGTCGCTCATTTGGAACGAGCTGTCGTGGCAGACGCTTGAATCCCGGTAGAGATGCGACGTGGAATATCTCCTGAAGTGAACAACATCGGAATCAGCTCCTATACCACGTGAACATCTTAGAACTCGAAGGCATACCTCTGTGCTATAATGTCTGGACTGTGACTTCAACACAGGATCCAGGTCCCGTACTACGCCCGGACGGTCAACCGAACCTAAGGATTTGTAGGATTTAGGCATTTAAATACAATGGGAGACGGTGGGAGAGAAACGATACTCGTAGTTGCCACAAGCAAGCCATTAGTGGCGTTCAACATCGAAAGATTTCGAAAGTAAAAAGATGATACTTTCAAGTTTGAAACTTCGGAACAGCGGCAAGCTCAAGCCTGAGCTCCCGAAGCGCTAACCCTAATTTAAGGTTGCGCGAAATCCTATTGCGTGCGGCTAATTGCTGCGATCAGCACCGTGACACTTGTCCGCTACTATCATGCCTCGCATCTCACAACGAGAGCTGTTGCTATACATGCTTTATAGCTATGATCTGAGGATCCAGGAGGCCCGAATGCAGAGTGAAATGCTAAGTCTACTTGACTTAGATATCACCCATCTGTTCGATGACCCCGATGATGAACTTCCCACCTCACCAACAACCTCCGATTCGTCCACTGCTAGCACTGCTTCATCCAAGATGACTGAGGACTCCTCAGACGAGATCGACTTTGACGAGGAGCTTCTTCGGATTGACAAAGACATC